>JAWWTY010000045.1:3862380-3893339 GCA_035222235.1 Margarornis squamiger | reverse complement strand
ACCATCACCCTTGAGGTGGAGCCCAGTGACACCATTGAGAATGTGAAGGCCAAGATCCAGGACAAGGAGGGCATTCCCCCAGATCAGCAGAGGCTGATCTTTGCTGGCAAGCAGCTGGAAGATGGGCGCACCCTCTCTGATTACAACATCCAGAAGGAATCCACCCTTCACCTTGTCCTGCGCCTCAGGGGGGGCTGTTAAGTGATCGTGCATCTTGCTTGACAACAGGATTGCCAGTGGCACTTGTGTTTGCACTGTAGTTCTTTAATGTCTTAAGTTAATGCAAGGTTAATGCAAGCTTGAGTAACTGCTAAACAACTGTCTGTTGAAATGCTAATAAAGTTTTCTGTTGCACATTACAACCTGTAGTCTGTCTCAGTTCAAGCAAGTAAAACTGGTGTATTAAATGCTTTGGCTTCCTTCCATGGCAGTTTAAGCCTCTCTGCATGTATAATGAGGACCAACCTTGTGGTTAAAATGGATCTGGATTAAAATCTTAATTGTTAAGTGCTAATACCATGTTGTTTCTTCTTCCTCGGGTTTAATGGCACTGTGTTTCTAGTTGGGGTAAGGTCTTTAAAGACTCCAAAAAGCCACAGAGTGAGTAAAGGAGGGTGATGGTCATTGCAGGGGGGTGGGTTTTGCTGCAAGTTGTGAACTTGTAGTGTGTGTAAGTTGTCTTGGCTAGTCCTGAGAGGTGGGTGGGAAGGGCTCCAGTGCCTGACAGCCAGGAAGTGGCTTGGGTTTCATCATGCTCTGTGAGCAGAGTAGCTGTGGTTCAAGTGGAAAAACTGGCCTTGGCAGTGCCAGCCTCTTGAAAGGAGCCTCACCAAAGCTGGTTTCCCTGGTACGTGGAGGGGGGGCTGTTTGCAGTGGGAGTTGCCATATGGTGGGTGGGAGGGAAGGTGCCCTTCCCTGGCTCTAGTGACGCTTGTTTTAAGTACAAATGGCAACACGTGATTGAGTAATGCCTGATTTAAGTAAAAGCTTTACACAGTCATTTGGTGCTCAAAGTGAGTTCCACTAAAGTCTGAGTTGTTTACTTGTTTTGGTTTGGGGCCGGGAGAAGGTTTGTTTTATTTTTGCTGGGCTGAGTTAAGGAAACTCACCTAAACAGGTGGGGTTGGACTGGTTTAGTTCAACTGTAGTGGTTTGTCTTAAAATGTGGCTGTAATCATTTTGTGCCCTTCTGCAGAAACCTACCCAGGCTGGAAGGAGGGTTCCTATCAGTGTCTTCGCCTGGTGTATTTTGACAGCTGCCTATCTTGAAAGGGGAGGCTTGGCCCCCTCTGCTGAGTGCACGGTGATTCTGTGCTGCTGCACTCCCCTTATAATTATGAATTATGCACTGTCTTCTGCACCATTTTCTTTTGTCCATTGCAGTGCTGGTGTGCAAGTCTGTGTAACTTCACCAGGTGTCTGTGGTAAGTGTTGCACTTAACACAAACTCAAGCCAAGAAGTTACTGTTTTCATAGAAAATGCTCGTTGTAACAAAGTTCCATGTGCCTTTGATGGTTACAGCTGTGATAGGATTTTTGGTTTTTTAGGAGCAAAGCTTGCTTCCCTCTGCTGCACATAGCTGTGCTAGCAGGAATATAAAGTTCTGTCAACACTTGGTGTGTAAGAGACACTTCCCTTAGTTTGTTTCCCTGCAATTGGTTCTTTTGCCTTTAGTTTTAATGCTTCGTGCAGTTGAGCACCTGGGCAAGTTGCCCAGAGGCACCTTCCTGTGACATGCTAAAAAGTCATAGACAAGAACCATGAAAGTGGTTCTGGGCAACCAGCTCAAGGTGGCCCTGGTTGAAAAGGGGGCTGGACAAGGTGACCTCCAGATGTCCCTTCCAGCACCGACCGCTCCCTCAGTCCTTCCAACAGGGTGTCCATAGCCCTGCTCCCTGTTCCACAGTCCCTCAGCAGCTCACAGTCCAGAGGAGAGCTGGCACTCAATAATATGTTCCTTATCTTTTCCTGCTGCTGATTTGCTCCATGGTAGAACTGGCTGCTTGGTGTTCTCTGGCTCACAGAGGTGCTTTCTCAAGCCCACCTGGTAAGGAAGCTGTGCTGGCTGGGAACAGCTGCAGGCACTGCTCAGTTCCCCAGCCCTGTGGGAGGATTTCCTCGGGTGAGGCTTGTGCTGGGGGTCCCTGAACTCTGCATTTGGCTCACCAGAGAGGGCACAGCACACCTGAGAGCGGGGAGGGACTGCCCAGGGGCTGTGGTGGTGCAGCACAGGGTGAGGGCTGGGGATGGGTCACAGTGAGGGATCACACTGAGGCACCAGTGCTGGAGTTCTGTGGCCTTGCAGGAGCTGTGTCACCAAGGCTGCTAATCCCCACCCTGATGGAGGGGTAGCAGTCATAGGTGTGAAGAGATGGCTCCAGGGATTCCTTCATTAATAAGGGAAAATCCTGGCAATTCATCTTTAAAACATGTGAATTAGGGAATTGTATAGAAGTTACAAGGAAATGTGACTATGAATTTGCAAAAGGTGCATTGCTTACACTGAAGTTATTAACAAAAGACAAAGTAAGAGGTCAGGCAATATAGATGACTGATTTTGTGATGCATTTATTTTTCTTAAGGTGTGATGGTAAGACTAAAATGTGGTAGTTAAACCCCAAAACCCAAAAATCTGCTTGGAGTCAACTATTGGTGACTGAAATAGGAATTTAATAGGTTTTATCCAGAATCTATATCACAGAATTGTTAGGGTTAGGTGGGACCTCTGGAGATCATCCAATCCAACACCCCTGCCAGGGCAGGGTCACCTGGAGCACGTGACACAAAAACACAGCCAGGTATTAGATTAATCCTAATGTTCCCACATATTGACAACAGATTCTGGTAATATCTTTTAATTCTGCTCCAAACTGAGTTTTGTGACTGGCCTTTGTTTTTTTTCTTATTTCTTAGTTAATTTCTAGTTTGCTCTCTCTTAAAAAAATAAACAACCCAAAACCAAAATACCCAAAACAAAAAACCCCCAAACCCAACCAAACAGCAAAAAACCCAGCCAAGGTTTCAGGGGTTTTACCTTCTGTGCTTTAAAAAAGTTAGTTATGTCCCTTAAAAATAATTATCCTGGTGTTTGGATACATCGGGCTCGCTCCGTGGCCACTGGGTGTCCCTGTTCCTCCACACACGGGCTCCTTTCCAATCCACCGCTGCATCTCCTTCACTGCTGTTTGATTGTCAGCAGAGCGTTCCTACAGGCTCTGATCCTACAGAAAGGGATACATCAAGTGGAGAGATACTTCCATTTTAGGAATGAGAGAGCTGAAATATTCCTTCAAAGGCCTGGGAAGTGTATAGGTTGGAGCCTTTAGATGTGATGAAGTAGCACTGGCAATTACAGAAACACTGTCCTGCAGATGAATTGAGTCCCTGGGATATCAGACAAGTTCTGACAAGGGGTTATGTTTAAGAATATTTATATTTTAGGTTGGGCACTGGCTGGCATCTCTAGAGGTGCAGGATTCCATCTGGGTAACTAACAAACAAAATTGCTAAAATTCATCACTTCAGTGTGGATTTTACCCAACAGTTGCATGGGAAAAACAGCCAGGCCTTGCCAGAACACTTTATATTTTCTCAAGTTTGAAAGTACCCCTTTAAAAGAAACAATTGTTTCTTAACCATGTGTATTTTGCTGCCCTGTCTGTTGTACTCAAGGGAATTTTAATGCTCCACCATTGCATGTTGTTGTTGCAGGATTCCCTCCCTCAGATTATTTGGAGCTGCTTCACCTGTGAGTGGCCCTGGATGATTCCTGTAACTACCTTACAGACACGTGTAAGTGACTTTGAACTTCTGTTTACAGCATACAGAAAACATGATACTAATCAAAAGACTATCGTGTTTCTCAGTATTTGGTCAAAATGGGAACTTAGGTGAACAGAGAATATGTATTTTAGGAAATGTGTTGTTTCCTTGGAACACCATCTTCCTCATGCTTCCTTTCCCTTCTGTTTAAGCAGGTTCCAGTCATTGCTTTTCCTGTCATGAATTATTGTGCTTCCTCATATATAACCTATAATTATGAATAGAATTGATAATATTATTAAATTAAAAATAGAGAATTGACTTAAAATTTCACTTAGTAGTCAGGAGTTTGACTTCTCTCTTCCCAGACTGAAGGTTTCCACAGAACATGACTCTCCTGTCAGGAGAAACTTGGAGCCATCAGACACATTTTCATCAGTAAAATAAGTACTGAGCAATTGTGAGATTCCTTCTTCCTCCCACACATAAAAGCCTCAAAAAACAAGAGGATCACATGCTGCTTTTTCACAAAATTCAGTCTGGCAGATGGGTGAAATTAAATTGCTGCTTTTCTCCCTGTGTGCTGCTCTGGACAGCTTCTTCCTGAGTCCTCACACTCTGAGGATTCTAAATTTTGGTGGCTAGATGTTTGTTGAGCATCATCACCAGCTCAGCAGTGACATCACCTCATCACTGACCTCGGGTACTGTCACTGCTAAGGACACATTTGAGCAGAGTTTGTGATTTCTTTCTGCTTTGCTTCTCTGTCCTGTGAAATGGAAGTGCAAGTGTGTGTGCCCATCCCAGTGTTCCCAAGTTCCCCAGCAGCCCCACGGCTCTGTCTGGCTGTGGTGACCTCTCAGCTGGCAGTGATTGCTTTCCCAGCAAGCTGCATGTTCTCCTTGCTCCATGTAAACTATTAAAGCCAGATGTGCAGAGAGAACTCTGCTCTGATGCACTTTTGTGGGCTGATTTCATTCCTTGGCCAGAATGGTGGGATGCCTCCAATGAAAGCTGAGGGAGAAGCCCAGGAGGATTTAAGCCCATTAGTCTGGGCTAAACTCCTGGGCCTCTGTTGATATCACAGTAAATTAGATGTAACACAACTAAAGCGAACTGAGCTAAATCAGTGCAAGGCTGGAATGAGAAAGGGATAAGAGAGATGAGATCTAGTCTTGCATTTATGTGTTTGTTCTTTATAGGCTCTTCTGTGGGTCTTAACGAGTCACTAAGAAATCATCATGGAAAGAAAATACAGCTTTGCATGTTCCTGGATCAGCTTCATTTTGAAACACAGGAATCTGAGAAATAAGCTTGTAATCTCATGCAAAACCATGAGGAGGAAAAGGCACCCTGCCATTTAATGGGTGTATTTATAGGAAGGTCGTCTCACAGCCTGCATCTGACTCAAAGTCGAAGCCATCTGGGAATGTTTCTATGGGTGACAACCACATTCCAGGAAGCGTCACAGCATCCTGCAGTCCTGTGGCTTGGGGATTGCTTTAGACTCTCATTTGGCTCATGGCAGCTTTGGAAGAGCAAAGCCACAGCCAGAGTTCAGTGTGTCATGATGTGACATCCCTTCTCAGTGCTTCAGGACCAGTGGCTAAATAAACTTCTGGGGTTTCTCCTTCAATGTGCCCCTGCTGTCAAGGAATGGATTAGAAGAGCTCTTTTCCATTTTGTTAGTTAACAAGATTCTCTAGTTGATCTCTAGACCACGGGAAGGGCTTTGTAAAGCATCAGGAGTACAGGACAGAGTCCTGGCAGCAGGACCCTCTGGAGAAGGCTGCTGAGGCAGTGGGTGCTGGGTGTCATCTGATGCTGGTGCTCTGGGAGATGATCTTGCTGCCTCCTCAGGGCTGTTTGGAGAGGGACAGAAAGAACTAAAACACCTAGTGTAGGCTCATGTCCTCTGTCTCCCAGGGGGCCTGTTTTGTGAGTGATAAGTGAAGAGCTTTGGGGGGTGTGCATGATCCCAAGAACAGTCAGTTGTAGGGGTGGCCAGTCCGTGCCCCCAGGAGAAGCCTCTCCAAGATTTGGCACTTCTTTGGAGACCCAGCTCATTAAGAAATAGGCAAAAGAGGCAATTTAAGTAACCAGTGGCCTGAGTGTTTCTGAACTGGGACTGCTTTGTGCAGTTCCTTGTGTTCGTGATGAGCTGCTGACTTTGTAGGGTTGCATTCTGGTCACTCTGCTTACTGGGGTGTGTGAAGTTTTGTGAGGAGATCTGGCTGCCCACAGCAACAGTTGATCTCAGCTGTTTCCATGCCCTTTTACTTGTCCTGGGGCTGACTGAGGCAGCCTGTGACAACCCTCACGAGTGAACCATGGGCTCTGGCACTGCCAGGGGCAAATCCAGCCCCTCCCCTGAGCTGGGAGGGGGCTGTGGGTGGAAGCCACGAGGCGTTGGCTCTGTGTGTGCAGGCAGGGGTTAAGCATTCTGAATTTGCAATAGCCAGCCAGCTTTCCCATATAAGAGCACTGCACTCATTGGCTCTCTCTTTTACTGAGAAATCTATCTAGTCATTTCCTGTGCAAGCCCTCCTTCACTTTGCAAAAAGCTATACAGTTGAGTAAATAACAGGAATCTGTAGTTATTCCTTGGATTCTCTCATGGACCACCACCAACCAGTTCGATGTCGTGCCTTTAGCAGATGGCTAATGTGACCATGGTCTTCTCTGCAGAAGAGGAGGACCCTCACCCATGGATGTAAATAATTTTGGATCCGCTTTCGTGCTCATTAACACTTGTTGGTGTTGGACTTGGCTTCTACTGAGAGATTGTTTACCCTCTGAAGGCTCCGTTTGGACTCCTTGTCAGATCTGTTCTTGGGTGGAGCCTGCAGCAACTTGGGGTAAGTGCTGTGCTCTTCCTGCTCTCACAGCAGGGCTTGGGGCTGCACTTCTCACAACGGCTCGGGGAGGTCTCGGAAAGAAATAACTCAGTTCTTGAGTGGAGAAGTGGAAGTTGAGCTGGCAAGCAGAGAGTGCTCTCTGTGTTTCCCAGGGATGCACAAAGTGGGTGGATTTATCAGAGGGTCCTTTTTATAGGACCATTTTGCCCTTGCTTTTAAACCAGACGGTCTGTCTGTACAAGACTCAAAATAAATAACTCAAGTGCTGTGGAGAGATGGAAACGGCAGCTGAGAAATGATTTGGGGGAAAGGAAGACAGAGAAGCACAAGCAAACTATTATGGAAGTACAAATAACCCTCTAAAGGATCAGCCAATGTACCAGTAAGTGTTTTGGGGAAGGAAGTAAGTCTGAAACTGCATTATGGGGTGTATGCCTGTGTGTGCAGAGGAATGTTTGTCATCAGAACGCAGACTAAACTGAATGTCTGAGTTATCTTAAGGGTTTGTCTTGAAATCATCCCTTGGATTTCTTGCTGTGAGCTGCAGAAAGATGCTTTGAGGCTGTTTTCTGCCTAAGAACTGTGTCTTTTCACACCCTAACCTAAGCCAAATTGCTAATGCTGTGTCCATTTACCCCTCTGCTGGTACAGGCTATGGAGTCTGGCTGTAGTCCCAGCAAGAGAGCTTTCTGCTCAGAGAAAACCTGTTAACCATTTGGAGGGAGTGCATGGGAAGGAGACGGAGTTATTAACCAAAGCTCTGCTGCAGGTTGGTAACTGGGGATGTTTAATTGCTGCCTCACAAACTGTGAATCTGAGTCAGGCTGGTTTCAGAGAGGGTGCCTTGGGTGTGGTCTGAGTGGGACCCAGACGTGTGTGAGGAGATGTCTTAGGAGAGTCAGAAAGGAGTTCAGGGTGTGTTGATGAGAGAAGGGAGCTGGCTGGGTGCTCTGCTGGCACTGATGCTCTCTGTGCAGCAGGTTGGGGTCCAGCTGTGCTCTGCAGGCTCCCAGGGCAGCTGGGCAGAGGGTTTGCCAGTGCTCTCATGGAGAGCCAACAGCTCCAAGTACCGGGGACATCCCACTCATCTTGCCCCAGGGTGAAATGTCAGAATGTGTGAGGGGAACACAATTTGTGCACATGTTCTCCCTGTGTAAATAGTGTAATGCTTCCCAACAGGGAACATGAACAAACTTATCACTGTTCTAGAGAAGGCCTACAGTGAATCTTGTCTTTTTGGCCACTTGGTGACCAGCCTGTGTTGGTTGCAGTGAGACAAGAACAATGGTTGTAGTCTCCTAAAGAGCCACTTTCCTTGCCTTTTATGTAAGGAACCTGTGCTGCTGCCAACAGGTGAGGTCATCTCACAAAGGGGGTTCAGATGTGCTGCAGACAACTTGCCTGTGTTTCATGAACTCTTCCTCCAGTGGAACCCTGTTTAAGACCCTGATCCTTTATTCAAATACTCCCAGTGTGCAGACTTTTATGGAATCTCCCTCCCAAGGGACCCGTAGTCGACTGTGGGACTCTGGACCTGGGAACAGGTTTTCCTGTGTCACACCAAACACCTTCTGGACTTGTGAACAGATTGTGCCAATTCTGCCCCTCCCTCACAGGTTTAGTCCCCCAGCAGGGAACATATTTGTTGACCTGGAAGACCATCCCTCCTCGAAATGGACAACTTCACCAATGGGCAGTCGGGCCCAGGTCAGAGGAACAGGTTCATAGGATTGCTGGAAACTGATGACAGTGTCCAGGAGGAGAAACCCCCACCTCGGAAAAAGGAGGAAAGGTCAGGACCGGGAAAGAAAGGAGAGCCACGACCCTTGGAGACACCTTATCAGAAGGAGAGCAGTGAATTCGCTCCCAGAGTTAAGATCAATCTGAACTATCGGCCAGGACTCGTCAGCAAGTGAGTAATTTGGGTGTTGGAAGGGGGTGATCCAGGTGATCTGCACTGATCCCTGCTCAAGGGGCCCAGAGACTTTACCAGCTCTAAACCAATGTGGCAATGTGGGAGGTTTACAGGCACCTGGGGGTGTGTTAGGCCTCTCATTCTGCAGCTGGAGGGTGCACACGTGGTTGGGGTGTGTTGGGCTGTGTTTTGGGTGCATCTGAGCTAACAAGCCACGCTGGGTGTCAGAGCAGCTTTGCATGGAGCTCTGTCCAGCTGAGCTGTTCTTGCCAGGGAGGGATGTAAACCGGCTCACAGAGTGCTCCCACCATGTGATGGGCCCGACTCTGGTCCTGCAGCTATCTTGGGCTTCTCTTTGTGCTCTGGATGCGTTCCAGGGTTGCACATCAGACTGGATCTGGGAAGAGCTCCAACTGATGGAAAGAGCAGCCACTTAAGAGAATTCTGGGAAATAACTGTCTCTATTTTTCCCTTGACTCAAAAATAAAATACTCGGGTTTTTTTCCTGACAAACTTTCCTCCCTCCCTCCTTTCTTACACTGTCCCACTAGGGCTTGTGACACGCTCTTGTCTCTGCTCTCCAGAACTTCCTAACACTTTGCACTTCTCCTGCAGCCAAAAGGACCCAAACCGCTTTGACAGGGACCGGCTCTTCAGCGCAGTCACCAGGGGCACCCCCGAGGCACTGGAGGGTTTACTGGAGTACTTAAGGAGGAACTCCAAATTTCTCACCAATTCTGAATACACAGGTAGATTCCTGCTCAGTGTTCCATGAACAGGGCTAGCAGAGGCAGAAAGCAGGAGAATCTGGTTATTTGCTTTCTCCAGCCCTCTGTCCATTCTTGTATTTTTCTAATGTCCACATGAGGATGGAGACTGCCATTAATTAACTATAACCTAAGGTTTTTGCCTCTACTGCAGACTAAAAATACTGATAAAAGCCTTTAAAATAATGATTGTGTGTGGTCCTACAGAGAGAGAGGATTTCTCAATCAAGTAATATAGCTGTGTGCAAAGTACACACACGACCCATTTGATACTCTCTTTCTACCAGATGCAAAGACTGGGAAGACCTGCTTAATGAAAGCCCTGTTGAACTTAAAAAATGGAAGGAATGACACAATCCCACTTTTGCTAGAAATAGACCAAAAGACACAGAATCCCAGGCCACTCGTCAATGTGTCGTGCTCTGACTGCTACTACAGAGGTAAGGTTTGTGTGCTGGTGCTGTGGCAGAGCAGCTGTCCCATGAGACAGGTGGGATGTGCAGGGACAAGGCAAAGGAGGGGAACTGGAGCTTGTTCAGCACTGCAGATCCAGAGTTATGGCACAGTGACAGCCTACTCATCTTTTATTTCTGATTCTGGTGCGGCATCCTCTTCAGCCTTGAATTACACCCTGCTGCCAACTTTGTTCTTGGTCTGCAAAACAGAAATGGTACCTGTTTAATAACCCAAGAAATGAGAGGATTTGCTTGGAAAAGCACAAGAAGCACTTCTAAAAATGAGAAATAAATGGTATATCATTATTAAATGAGTTCTGCTTGGGCTGTGCTCTCAATAGCACACGTGCAGCTCCGTCACGGACGTGTGGGGTTCTTTTAATCCTCTCGTGGCTGCTTGGGATCTCAGTGCCAGGCAGGGGTAATTACCTGGCCTTGTATTGAATTTCAGATGGTTTTGAGCTTGTCTTCTGCTCCAGTGTGTGCAGCATTCCAAGGAATGTTGCTGAAAGTCCTGAGCTGCCCCCCAGCCCTGCCCAGCACTGGGGCTGCAGTTGCCTTTGCTCAAGGCCCGTCCTGTCCCCTCTGAGAGGGGCACTGAGTGCCAGGTTTTGCTGTTTCCTCAGGCCAGACAGCCCTGCACATTGCCATAGAGAAAAGGAGCCTCCCTTTAGTGAAGCTGCTGGTAGAGAATGGAGCTGATGTCCATGCCAGAGCCCACGGGGAATTCTTCAGGAAGAAGAAAGAAGGGGTTTACTTTTATTTTGGTGAGTCAATGTGGAACATGATCCTTCCCTTTTTTAATTTTCATGCTGTGTGCAATGCCATGAATTCTAGATGGGTTTGCCCCTCTGTGCATGAGTTGCCATCTTCGCTGTCCTGTAACAAGCTCTTGACTATTTTGGATGCCAGAAGCCTTTCACATCACATTCAGTGAGGATTTGCCATCATCTTTGGTTTTATGGATCTAATTCCATCTGAGGGGCTTCAGACAGTGACAAATACTTGGTTAGTTTAGCCAAATTAGAGGTCTGGGAAAATGTTTCAGCTGACCCCAGAAATAAAGAGTAATTGTTTTCTGCACAACCCTTTCTGAATCTAGAGACACTGAGAAAGAGCTTGTTCTGTGTTCCAGTGGTTAAACTCTAGGCTAAATATGTTTTCCTAGAATTGCCTTTTTTCCCCTCTAATTCTTTTTCACCCCTTTCTGCTTCCCCTCCAAATACTGTGCCCTGATCTCTTCAGGTGAACTTCCCCTCTCCTTGGCTGCTTGCACCAACCAGCTGGATGTGGTGGACTATCTTCTAAACAACCCCCACCAGAAGGCCAGGATCCAGGAGCAGGACACACAGGGCAACACAGTGCTCCATGCCCTGGTGATGATTGCAGATGACACTGAGGAGAACACCAAGTTTGTGAGCACAACCTACGTGGAGATCCTGAAAGCAGGTGTGAAGCTTGACCCAACGTGTAAACTGGAGGAGATAGTGAATTATGATGGATTGAATCCTCTGCAGCTCGCTGCCAAGACAGGCAAAGTGGAGGTAAAGACAACCAGAGGAATCCCTGGCTTGGTGAGGAACCAGGGGGTGTAGCATGCACCCTCAGAGGAGCAGTGGGGTTTGAGGCAGGAGCATCTTGCCCCCCACCCGTGGGAGTGCTGCTGATAGGGGCCAAGCAGGTCAGCTCCAAGCCACTCAGTCAGATGTCCTGCAGAGCCTCAGCTGGCTGCTGCTGCCCTGTCCCAGCCAGGACAGCTGAACTGGGCTCAAACTGGTTCAGCTCCTGGAAGAGCCCATACAAGGTGCAGTTCATTGCCTGCTTTTGGCCAGATCCTGGTGTTTGATACATCCAGGTGTGTAGGGCACAAATCCAGATGTGCTGCAGGGGAAGGTGTGGTGGGTACAGCTCTGTCCTTCTGCCCCTTCATCACATGCATGTTGATCTGTGCCCCTGGTTTCTCTCCAGATCTTCAGGCACATCATCCAGAGGGAGATCAAGGACCCCGTGTACCGGCACCTGTCGCGCAAGTTCACGGAGTGGACCTACGGCCCCATCCACGTGTCCCTCTATGACCTGTCCTCCTTGGACAGCTTTGAGGAGAACTCTGTGCTGGAGATCCTGGCCTACAGCAGCGACACCCCGGTGAGGGCTCCTGGAACCCACACAGCATCACCTTCTTCTGTCCCTTGCACTGTTGCTGTGTGATTGTGCAGATCACTTTGAGTTCATGGGGTGTTTCAGATGATAACTTTTCTGAAAAAGAAATGCATAATGGGAATGTTTGCAGGTTTTATTATTTTAAGTCTGTTTGGCTTGCCTCTGATCATCTATTGTTCAAGAGAAACTTTTGATCTTTTGGTTGTCCTGATCCTGAGTGTGTCCAAATACACTGGTGAAGCCAAGCAGAAGTAACTTCTTGTGGGATGGTTGATTTCTCTCCTACTGAAAAACCTGACTGAATAATGCTTAGTGATTCCCCAGCTGCAGCCACTGAGCTCCAGCACTGAAAAAGACAATCCTCTGCTGAGTTTTCTCTCCTATTCACACCCAGGTACATTGTTGTTGTTTGTTTTTCCACAGAATCGGTACAAGATGGTGGTTTTGGAGCCCCTGAACAAACTGCTTCAGCAAAAATGGGAAACTTTTGCTTCCAAGAGATTCTACTTCAGTTTTGTCTCGTACTTGTCGTTCATGATCATCTTTACAGCCATTGCTTATTATCAGCCCTTACGGGTAAAGGTAGGTCCAGCCTTTTGTCTGGGAAGGCCTGAATGGATGGAGCAGAGTTCAAAGGGCTGTGGGTGGTTATCACTGCCTCTGCCTGTCTTCACTGGTTTGGGTGGCTTTGTTTTTATCTTGCAGCCTTCATTTCCAGTGGAGTTCACAGCTGGAGGCTTCCTGTGGGTCTCTGGACTGATCATTATCCTGTTAGGAGGCATTTATCTGATCTTTGCTCAGGTAAGGGAACAAAGGAAGCTCTCACTGACATGGAGGCAGCAGCTTCAGTTCTCCTGATGTCAGGATGTGCAGGAGTGGATAGCAGGGGGGAACTCTGCCCTGGGGCACATAGTGTGATCTAGCAGTGACAGGGTGGCACAAGCCAGGTTGCTGGGCAAAAGGAATCACAGTTTCACAACAGCAAATAATTCTGGAAGACTTCTATGATTTATGATATTGAAACCCATCCATGGCATTTAATGCAGTCTCTTAGTAAAGACATTTGGCTGAGCCATGATTCAACCCTTGTTTATCCTTGCTCTTTATAAATAAGGCCTTTTTCATCTTGGAAGGATGACTAACTGAAATTTGGGATCTTGAAGATGGAAGTGTGAAGAGGAGCTTATGGAGCAAAGCTTTCCCCCGAGCAATAGGCTGTGCTGGGCAGGCTCTCTCTCTGACATGCCCAGGCCTTGATGAATGGCTACCATTGCTTTGTCTCCCCCAGAGTCTGTACCTGAGGAGGAGACGCCAGTCCCTGAAGACCATGTGCTCTGACAGCTGCATCGAGATCTTGATGTAAGTCCCTGCAGGGCTCTGCACAGTGACACTTTGGGTGAAATTAGTTCTCTGCTGTGTGTCTCTAAGTTGCCCTAATTGCTGGGAGATGGTGAGCAGGAAACATTGATCCTCTGCCACTGCCTTTTCCCATCCCTGCTCGCTTCTGCCTCCTGCTTCTTGTCCCAGCCCTTCGTTGTGATGGACTTTCCTGGGCAGGGTCTGTCTGTGAAGGTCAGACCCTCAGTTATTCCACAGTAAGAAAATATATTTGTTAGAAAAAGAGCTCAAGTTCTCAATCATACTGTCAGTGTGACTTGGAATTGGTTGAAAAGAAAAGCACTTCTGAGTTTCCTGAGGAGGACTGTGCATTGAGGCACGTGTGTGCCTGGATGGGGGCATGTGTTCTGACTGTTACCTTTTTTTCCATTTAATATCAATTATGTGAGTTACATCAAGCAGTTCAGAGTTTCCACACTGTGAGATTAACCAGTTCATAACAAAACTGCAACAATTTTTAGGTCTGGAACTAGATGATCCTTAAAGTCCCTTCCAACCTGAACCACTCTATGCTTCTGTATAAACTCTGTCTGATTATCTGCCATTTGTCTGCCCCTTGTAGCCTCCTAAAATTTGCTTTTCATTGAAAAACAGACCTGCCATGGGCCTTGTTGTTGGGGTGAGTCACTGTGTCATTGTGTTCCTCCCCAGCTTCATCCAGGCGTTCTCCCTGCTGCTGTCAGCAGTGCTGTATGGGGCCAGCTCAGAGAACTACGTGGCAGTGATGGTGTTCTCCCTGCTTTTGGGGTGGGTGAACACCCTCTATTACACCCGCGGCTTCCAGCGCACGGGCATCTACAGCGTCATGATACAGAAGGTACAGCTGGGGAAACCTCTGCAGGAAAAGCTTTGGGGTGTCAGGGACTAACAGAAGCCCTGTGGTTACTTTCCTTCTCTCAGCACCATGAAAACCATAAATGGAATGGAAGTCCTGACTGTGGAAGTACAGATATTGCAGGAGATGAGATCAGTGTTTTCGAGTAGAATTGCAGCAAACCATTAGTGTGCTCTCACTGAACAGAGCAGGTGACAGCAGCTGACACCTGTTTGTCACAGAACTAGCAGTGAAAACCAGTAGGAGTTCCTGGAACTGTTGGGCTTGGCCTGGGAAGTGTTTCCAGGTTTGTAGAGGAGTCAGGGACTAGAAAGACAAAACAGAGGTGAAATGAGGTATCAGGAAAGAATTCTGATCACTGCTTGTGCAAACCCAATGGAGATGGAAAACAGGACTCTGTGTGTCGAAACAATTGGAAACAGCCATGCTGGGGAACTGACAGAATGTTTATTTGTTTCAAAGAGTCTATTTATACAAACGTAACGATAAATAAGTAAGTTCCTGTAGTACTGTCACATTAAGCTACCAATGATGTTACCTAACTGAGGGATTAATTTAACATGTATTAGTGGTTTCTTGAACTGGAGAAAAGCACTTTCCACCTTGCTTTCAGTGTTGTTCCTGGGGGTTGGTTGTGGTGCGTGACAACAGGGCATCATCCTTGTGATTTCGTGCAAGGTAAAGAACTGCACTTCCCTCTGGCTTGTGTTTCAGACCATCATGAGGGATCTGCTGCGTTTCCTCTTGGTTTACATGATCTTCCTCTTTGGCTTTGCTGCAGGTGAGCCCTCACTCAGCATTGCATTGCATGCTGGGCTGCAAGGGGTGAATTTCCCTGAGGAGACTCTAAATTCTGTTTGTCCCATAGCTCTGGTGACACTGATGGGTGACGCCCCCGCGGTCCCCCAGAACAAGTCCCTGGCTCAGCCGGAGAGCGCCGGGAGCCACGCCATGTACGGGGGGCTGCTCAGCGTCTCCCTGGAGCTCTTCAAGATCACCATCGGCATGGGCGACCTGGACTTCCAGGAGCACGCCCGCTTCAGGTACTTTGTCATGCTCCTGCTGCTGCTCTTCGTGATCCTCACGTACATCCTGCTGCTCAACATGCTCATCGCCCTCATGAGCGAGACCGTCACCGACATCTCTGGGTACAGCAAGAGCGTCTGGAAGCTCCAGGTGAGGCCCAAAGTTCTGCTTGAGTCTCACAGAACCACAGCTGGCAGTGCCTGTCTTTGTCCTAAGCTTTTTCACAAGCCTTTCACATAAATTTGTCACTCTGGGGGTACATCCTAACTTCATTTTGACATGTGTGTACAACTCTTGCTCTTTGCATGATCCACACACACAAGTAACTTGAGAGAGTAAGTGACTGACTGGCACATTAAGTGAAGGAGCACTTTGGGAATGGGTTCCAACGTGATTCTCTGAGTCAAACTAGTTGCTGATTGGGGAAGATTTAATTGGAAAGAAGGGCTGGGCTCTGTATATGCCCTGATTTCTCTCTGACATGGATTTCTTCTTCCAGAGGGCTATTGCTATTCTAGAAATAGAGAAGGCCTGGCTGTGGCGCCAGGGTGGGAAGAGGAGATCTGGCTGCTTCATGTCAGTGGGGCTCAATAAGAAAGATGAGAGGTGGTGTTTCAGGTAAGACAGACATACCCCTTACACTCCAGCCTAGCAATGGGTTCCCATGATTCACAGTCTGGTAACCCTGAACAGCCACAGGGAAATTCAGCACTGACTCAGCAGAGTGACTCAGCCACATGTTCCTGGGTACATGCAAACTTCTTGGTGATTGCCATGCTGGAAGTTTGAGAGCTAATTGAGCTGCCAGCATTGTCACCTTTGTATTAGCATTCCCTGAACTGAGGAACGGGAGTATTTTAAAACAATAGCATAGACCAGCAGGCAATATACAGGGAGAGAAGATATTTTACTTCATGGAGCTTAGACTGCAAAAGATCTACTCAAATAAAAGCTCTGTAAGGTGCTGTTGCTGCAGTCAAACCATTAGGATTGTGTTGGCAGGATGAGCTGGGTTGGGATGCTGCAGGACACTGAGAGCTGGCCTGCAATGCTGTGCTCCTTGCATCAGGATCTCTTGCATTTTGTCTCTCCAGAGTAGAGGAAATTAAATGGACAGATTGGGCAAAGGATGTGGGAGTTCTGAAGGAAGACCCTGGAAACACCAGTGATTCAGAAGTAAATCCAGAAGGTAAATTAAATCATGAAGAAATGTCTTCAGTACCCTTTTAGCTTCCTGCTCAGCAACTACTCTTGGCATGTTATTGTGTCTTCAGTAATTGAGATTTTAGACTGGCCAACTCACTTATGAAATTGCCTTCCCACAGCATCACTTGTGAGCTGAGAAAATAAAGATTTAGTCTAAGTATGGACTTGGTCAGGGTTGGGGAACAAACCATGAGAGTAAATGAGATGCCATTCCTACCTAACTCTGGTAGAAATGGGCAGGAAATGCTGCTTTTTTATAGCAAATAATCTAGGCCCATTTGTACTGCACATGTTTGAATCACAGGGTTTCAGAGCATAAATCAGGGCATTAACACTGACAACTTGGTCAAATTCTGCCTGACATCATTCTGTTTGCTTCCCTTGTTGCACCTGGGAAGCAACTCTGTGGAAAAGAGAGAGCTATTCTTTCTCTATACATGTTTTGCTCAGCCTGGCAGAGCTTGGGCAGAAGCTCCAGTGGATTTGAACACAACCTCCTGCTCTTCCAGAGTGGGCTCTTCCTAGATGGCAGTTTTCTGGGGCTGGGGAGGTTGCAGTGCTTAAAACATCATCTGGTGTGTGTTGGGTGTTCCCTAAACCTGCCCCCTTCTAAACCTGGCTCCCTTTGTCAGCTTCCTGCTGATGAGGGGCTGTCCCTGTGTCTCGTGCTGCAGAGCCGAGGTCGTGGAGACGGACAGCACAGCAACCTGCGAGACCAGCGGCCTCGGAGGAGCAGGCACTGCTGCAGCCCCAGCCACCAGCCACAGAGATGATGCCTCTGCAGGGACAAACCAGAGGTCTCTAACAGGTTTTCTGAGTTGCAACCTTGCTCCCATCTTCAAAGGAGTAGTTCTTCCTATAGCAGCTGGAAGAATTGAAGGCATTATCAGTATTAAAGTGCATTTCATCGAGGACTCTGGTTCAGCCTGTGGCTTTAAATACTCTTATGCACTTTAATCGTTAATTTCCTCTGAAGAGACTATTTTTATTCAACTTTCCCTGCCTGACACTTTCTTATTACTATGTCTAAAGATGCAAGAGCGAGCTCCTGGGCCAGTGGGGAGTGGTCTCTGGGAAGGCAGAGCTCCCTGAGCTGTACAGGAATAATGCTGATGGAGTGACCTAGGAAAGACTGGGTCGACTTCTTTTGTCACAAGAGACTGCACTGAAGTGCTTTGGAATAAAACGTGTTGTAGAGTCAAAAGGTTGCTGAGGATGGAGTTGGCTTCTGTGCAGAGCACTGTTGGTGAGAGGCATGAGTGGACAAGCAGTGAGTGTGCAGTCAGCTCGAGCTGCTCTGGGTCTGTGTCAGCATCAGAATTTACAGGATTGGAAGGAAATTCTTTGCACAATGTGCACATTTGCTTAAAAGCACAAAAAGTGAAGTGGATTTCCTGGACCTTGTGTGACTTCTGAATCATCTGTGTCTCACAGGTTGCTCTGTGTCTGTAACAAACAGCAGCAGAATCCTGCTCGTGGCTCTGAGAGACTGCTGGGCCAAACCTCACTCTGTGGTTGGCACTTCCTGGTGTGGTGGCAGTCTTGGCATCCTGTCTTCCTGCCACTGTTTGCAAGGACCTCATTGCTTTTTGTGACGAGCACCCTGCCCCAGGCAGGAGGGGCAGCTTAAACTCTGTGGAAAAGAGAGAAAAATGAGCTGTCTCACTTTTCACTATATTTAATATTATGTAATATTTCTGTAAACTCTCAATACAACAAGTTTGCCTAATTGAAAATGTTCATCCTTGGATATATTTTTAGTGTCCCAGTCTTTCTCAAACAGCAAAGAAGGTATGATCAGTGTGGACTATAAGGCCTTATCAAATTCTTGATTACATTTCCCCCAGTACTGTGCTGCCTTCACTGCTGTGCAAGGTAACTCTTGTTTTTCAGGACCTCCTGTCAGCCTGTGCAGCCACATCTGAGCAGCTGGTGCTGCACTGGGTGCACCTTCCCCACAGGGAATGTGCAGTGATAACCCCAGGAAAGCTGCAAACTCGGTGTTGGCAGCACCTTTCCTTCAGTAAGATGAACTATGCAACTTGAGATCTTATTTCTGCTCTGAGTGAGGCTTGGAGGTTTGTCTTTGGGAGACAACCTTCTAATCCTCACTGCATGCATGTGGCTGCCACCAAAAGCTTTGCTGTAAAACTTCTTCCTTGCACTTAAATGGGCTCTTCCCCCAAGCTGGGCAATTCCCCCTGCAGCTTCACTGCACTGGGGCTCTGAGTGGTAACTGGCTTTCCTTGCTCCAGCTTATCTTGTTTTCTTGCTTTGTGAAGCCTTCAGCTGCTTTTTCCATCTATGGCTTTGTCCTAAGTGTTCCCAAGATTTGGCAAGGTGCTCATATTGCACAAAAGGATCATCTGGCATATGATAAATCTATTGCTATGCTTGGTGCTTTGCTGTGAAAGGGACACTTTGAGATTCTCCAAGAAAATACAAAATCAGATCTTCCGTCCCCATCTGGAGTCTTAATAAGTAAGAAAAGAGAAATCTTGCTTCCTGGGAGTTTTGGAAAGCTGTGGGCTGTGACAGCTTGCTTTCAACATAACCTGCCTCTTCACCCATCCCTTGAACCTCCTTCTCTTTAAATCCCTTCCTTAAGCTTGCAGTGCTTGTTTGTCTTTTGAACTGCATCAAAAATGTTGTGCTGTGAACCAGGGCCTTGGCATTCCCTGTGCCCCCAGTCCCACCACAGCCCACCAGTCCCAGCCCTCCCAGGCTCCTGGATGAAGGATGGTGGGCAGCTGTCCAGCTCTTTGATGTGCTATGGAGAAAAGGGGGTTTTTGAGGAGTGACAGCCTCTCTGCAGTGAGGGCTGGGTCACCATGTGGAGATTGACATCAGTGGCCTCCCAGTGTTCCGTGTTCTCAGTGCACAAAACTCCCCGTTGGTTTCATCACTTCCCAGTTGGGTCCTGTTACAGACAGGAAGGCTGGCTGGGGTTTGTCTTGTGGGATGTCTGTAGTTCCTGGCAAGAGGAAGGACTCAGAAGCTGGCTCATAGCTTTGAAGGCCCAGCAGGATTTTGGGATCCACTCTTAACAGACCATAATGTTTTGTCAGGAAACACTTCAGCCATTTACACAAGAAATTATGAGCATATGAACTGCCCTGTCCCTTCTACCTCTCGTGACAGGCAAACCCACCTGCCTGTGAACCCCTTGCTGTGCAGATGGGGAGGTTTGCAGGGCTCTGACAAAGCAGGAACCTTTCCCAGCCATGAGTGAAGGAGCAGCTGCAGTTTTTCTCCTCTGCCTGCTCTGTGTGTATGAGCCACAGAGACTCTAGAGCCCAGCCACGCCATGAAGAAAAGGCACCAGCAGCTCCCAGTGCTTTCCACACAGGGTTAGGGATCCTCCAGGCCCCTCCTGTGTGTTTGGTGAGAGCTGCTTGGCTCCTGGCAGGGTGGGACATGAATGTGGACCTTGGGCTTGCAAACTGCTCCTTTACACGAGCACACTTTGCCTGGCCATTGCTCCCTGTACCTTCTCTACAGGGCTCCAAGTGCTTCCACCTCACAGTGATCTATCTCGAGCTTCCCTGTGCCATTTTCTCTAAAGAAGCTTCGTACCTGGTTTGTGTGCCTCCCAATTCCCCACGAGGCCATTTTCTTCAGGGCTAGAGGTAGAATCAAGGCTTTCCTGTTCCTCACATGTTTTACATATTTTATTTTGCTGTTGGGTTTTTTTTCCCCTGTTTTTCCAAAGCCTGCTTTATAGTTGGAGCCAGCAAAGGGAGGTGTATCTGTGTCTCAGTTGATTCCCTCTCTCTTCATCTCTTCGTGACCCCACTTGCAACTGAACATACTTTCCATTGCCTCTGTAGCTCGCAGAGGGAGCCTTTGAAATGTGACAGCCCAAGGGCCCCGACAAAGAACAGATGCTTTCTGTAAGTCCCACAGGCTGGGCTGGGCCTGCAGTGCTGCAGCTGGTGGGCTTTGCAGCTGGGCTCTTCCTGGGGCTGCCTCTCCCTTTTGGGCTTTGCTGTCTTCAAAGGATTCCATTTGTTGCTGTGGAACTAAAACAAAAATAAAATCGAGGGGAAGTAAGAAAAGGCATTTTAAAAGAAAACTTCCACTTTGCAGCCTCACATGTGCTTCAGCAGCACAAAAAAAGGTGGGGCCAGACAGGACCAGGCAAAGGCTCAGAAAGATGTAACTGCGGCTGCCTCGTGGCTGCCACGGAACTGTTACTAAATCTGAGTGCAAAGAGAGGGGGTTTTGCTTCCCCTTTTAACATAATCCTGTTTTCAGTTCAGATTGCTGAGATGTGGAGTGTTACAGCATTCCCGGGCTGCAAGGATGGTTGTCAAATGATAACACAGGGAGTCCTTAGAGCATCAGAGCTGGAGGTAGCTAAAAAGTGTCCATGTGATTTGTTGCACTCTTTTCTGAGAATTCTTGGGCAATTTAGACTGTCTGGGTGAAGAGAACCACATCTCTACTCCAGTGGGAGGAAGATCTGTCTCCAGCTGACAGCTTTGGTTTTGGTGGCATTCACATCCCCAACACACAAATCAGGGACTTCATCATGTTGCAAATAAAGCAGTTCTCCTCTTCTGGAGTCCTCTGGCACAAAACCTTGGTCCATCCAGGACAAGAATGACCCCTGTCCTTGTCAGGAGCGGGAAGCAGTGGCTGCTGAGAGGCCTGGTGACCAGTCAGCATCCTTGGCTGCAAGGACAACCCTGATCCAGCCCTGCTGGAGCCTCCTGCAGCGAGCTGGGGCTGCAGCTGCTGCTCTGGGGCTGGGCAGGCACCTTGGGTGTCTTCAGTGTCCTGCAGGAGCTGGGGGAGCTGCTCCAGGGTGCAGGAGAGGCTGCAGGAGTCCAGGAGCTGTAAGCCAGGTAATGCTGCTCTGTGCCAACCTGCTTTGCAGGGTGCCAGAGGCTATTGCTCTCTGTTCATCCCTCCCAAGCTGCGTGTGGTACCTCTGCAGCAAGTGCAGGAAGGAATCATGACATTTGGAAACAGACTGGGGGAAAAAAATTAGACATCTAACTGGGGTGTACTGTATTTCTGTTCTGTTCTCATGGTTCATGGGGAGGGAGGTCGTCAACTTTGTTATTCTTTTTCCACTGTCAAATTGTTGAATAATGATTTTGTTGCTGCTAAACTGGTTACAGGATCTGTCCCTGAGGATGGCTGTAATAAAATAAATAATAGGAAATGATCCACATATAAGTAGATATGTGATGTTTGGTTCTAAAAATTGCCTTACTGCTGCAAAGGACACCAATTCTACAAAGCTATATATAGAGAATTCCAGTGAAAGGGCTGCTTGTCTTTTTCTGGAGCACAGGTTGGATCTTATTTAGGATCTGAGCTCTGCCCACTTGATGTGACCCATGATGGGGTGACAGATCCTCTCCTCGCTGGAGCTCCGTTTGATCAGGGGAAGAAGGAAGGGTTTACGGCCATCGCCTGGAGACGGAGGTAAAAACACTGGTAGCGTAAACACTCCATGTTGGGGATTTTCCAGCCATGCCTAAGCAGTGACAAATCAAACATTCCTCCTTTGTGCTCCCGCTGGACGGGCTCTCCCTGTATGGTAGAGGACTGCAGGCTGCAGCCAGCACTCCGGGCTTAGGCACTGGGAAATACAAGAGAAATAAAGAAATAAAACTATTCAGGACAAGAAATAGAACTAGGCAGTGCTTTAGGTATACTCTTAGCCCAGTGTGATAAACCCCTGGCTTTTGGTTGTACGCAGCCAAGTTTCTGGTGCCACCCTTGCCCTGCCAAGTGTTCTGTGTAACACTCTGTGCTGAAACTTTCCTCCTGGGACATGTAGAAAACAAGTGTTTTGTGGCCCTGCTGCAGCATCAGTTACACAATACCCAGGACATAAGTTAATTTTTGTGTCCTTTTGAATGAGCAGTGAACTTCAGCAGCAAAGCAGGAGCAATCCCTCCTTGGGGCACTGCTGGAATTTGCTCAGGGCATGCACAGGATGGCTGGAAAAAAACCAGTGTGGGCACATCAGGATTCAAATAACGTGCACCCTCTCGTGGTTTATTGCTGGTACAGGGCGAGGACAGGGATGGTTTCTGCTGTGGAGCAGCCTGGGGATCCCCTCAGTTGCTGTTGGTTTAAGGAAAGACTGGGCAGTAGGATTTATTTTGTATTTTATGTTTTTTAAAACTAAGAGTTACACTATATTTGCTGGAAAAGGATTTCTGTCTTCAGTGTCTTTCAGACTCACTCTTTCACCCTGAAAGGCCACTTAAATGTCCAGGGTTGGGTTTTCCTTGGCCAGCATTGGAGGCACCAGTGGGGATGGACATGAGGATACTGGAGCTGGAGCCCACCTTGAAGATTAGCTTTCCAGCAGTTCCTCCTTTGGCAGCATTTACACCTCTAATGGTGATAAAGGCAAGATCAAGGGCTCTGTTTCCCAAGTGGGTGTGTTGTTGGGAACTGGCTGCAGTGCACCTCCAGAGGGGAAAGCTGGTGTTTTTGTAGCAAGAGGGTGGGAGAGGACATGCATATTTCATTGGGGTGACATTTGCAGGTGGTTGTGTCACTCCACAGGTTTCTGCAGCAGAGCTGCTCCTTACTCTGAATTATTCACCTGCCTGGTGAGGCCAAGGAGCTCCAGGTGCTGCTACAGAACAGCCTTTTCCACTACAGGATGTTGGGAGTATTTTGCATCGTAGGGGTGTTACAAAATCATCCCCTCGGCAGCCCTGGGACAGAGAGAGATCCTGACTTCTATCTGTTGATGCTTCCCCCCTGTTTCAGAGAGTAAAAGCCTCTGGAATTTCTGCAGGACAATCCATGGATGGTGGCTTTGATTTCCCTAATGGTGGTCTCCAGGACGTCAGCAGGGTCTGTGGACAACGTGACTGTGTTCTGGTAGGTAATAAATGTTATTTTTTAGTGTGCTGGGGAAATGCTTCAAAGACAAATATAGAATCTGTGTTCCAAGCAGTGTGTCATTATTCTATTTTTAATTCAGCATCAGAAGGAAATAAAAAAATCTTGCCCAGTGCTAGAAATTATATAAAATACAAACCCTTCAGTTCATGATGCTTTTGTCTTTGTCTAAAGCTTCAAACAAGTATGAGATAGTGAACATGAATTGATTAACACAGATCTAGGTCTGAGAAGACCTCAGTGTCTGCAATTCAGCACTGATAATGTAGGTCATTTGGACAAAAATGGTTTATTTACATCCTGTCCCTCATTTTCAATCAGACACCTGATCAGGCAGCTGAGTGACCTGTGCAGTTCACAAAGGCTGGGACAGGGCAGAGGGATTTGATTTTCTTCTTGCATTTTTTATTTAAAAACAAATTCTGGATGAAGAGAGAATTGAAACTGCTGTATAATGTGTTTGTCTAATGGAAACATAAACACCACATTTAACTCTACCCACATTGGTGTATTTTGGCTGTCTGTTCCTCCAGGCTCTTGGGATTTTGTGTGTTCTGAACGTTCCCAGCAGAAACTGGAGTTTCTGTAAACAGGCAGCCTGGTCCAGGTGACATACCATGGAAACACTGAGCAATTCTTGTTCTTGCTGCCAGGCTTCCTTCAAACATTTCAGTTCCAAAATTTATGGTCCTTGTCTGTAATTCACTGACTAGCTCAAGACCAGCTGTCCCCTGTCTCACCAACAGGATGTTCAGCCCTGAGAGAATCCTAATTTTCCCAAATAACACCATTATTACAGCAAAACTGTCCTGATACAATCTCAGCTGTACCAGTGTCATTTGAGGATCTTGTGGCTCACTGATGGCTCTTAAACAGAGTGGTCCAAGGAAAACATCTGAGCCAGAAGGTCCCTGAATATGCCAGGAGACAGAGACTGGAAGGGAGATGACGTGTGAGGCTTGTGCATTTTAAAGCCTGGATATTTTCTTAACTTCTTGTTCTTCCTCTCTTGTAGCCCTGTGAGCTGGACTGTTTTTCCAGGGTTTTTCTGAGGAAAGTGATAATGTGGCATTTCTTGTTCCTGTGCTGGAGAGACACTACCCAACAGAAATGCATTCTCAGGTAATAAAATGTAAGCAAAGAGCTTTCTGTCTTTCCAGTACTTAAAAGAAAAAAAAAAAGTGGTTTTCTTAGCCTTGCATGTCATCTTCTTCCCTCTGCTCCCTTCCTACTTAGCAGTGTTCTGTTCTAGGTAGGTTTAGGCCCAGGTTTTTCCCAAACAGATACCCCTGTCTTGTTTAGAGAATCTCTTCTCTAAGGTCCAACCTCAAATCTGCCAAAAATTGCTTTATTTTTGACCCAAACATCACTCCTGTGCTTCTGTATAACATGAGATCAGGTGTTACCCCTGGTGCTTTGTGTGTTTTGTGCAGTACTTTTCAGATTCTGAGCTCTCCATTGGAACTTGCATTAAGACTTATTATTTGAATGGTGTATATTGTATTAACAGCTCTACAATTTTATTATGAAGTAATTTTAAAAATTATCACTTTTTCAGTTTGTTTGTTTGAAAACTTTATTTGGGACATTGCAAACTTGTGATAAACCTCAGGGTTATGTTTGACATCCTGTCTCCTCTCTTGCAGTGTAAGTACAGGATTCCTACAAACTAATACAGCTCTTTTGCACAGTCTGAAATCCCAATCACAGCCTCTGAGAAGGCTCCAGAAAGCTCTGTAAAGAGGCAATTTTTGCTGCTTTAGCAGCAAATAGGAGTCTTTACCACAATTCAATATTTAATTAGGTGTCCATAGGACAGAGAAGTGAGGACAACATTTAGCCTTGAGCAGTAATGATCACTAATGAGCATCGTTAGTGCTCTCAGGGATTATGATGTTGATGGCACATTTATTTCCTAAGAATAATTCATGAGATTCTCAAGTGCTGGTCAGCATTGCTTAGTACTTACACACACATGTAATTATTAATTGGTGTTGCTTTAACAAGACCTTGTCCCCAGTGAAGACTTCTCATGTTATTGCTAATAAACCTTATCCTGGGAGCTGAACTCCAAAACATCAACAACTCAGGACTCAGTTATCACTAGAGGGCCTTTTAGTTCCAACTTCTCCTCAGCTGAGGTCATGGGAATTTTGGGTTTCAGAGGATGTATGTGCATATGTAAGGATATTCTGGATCTGCTACCTTAGAAAAATTAGGGCTGTTTTAATCTGACTTGATCTGTGTTTGCTTTCAGTTCCCTCACAAGGCCTGAAGCAACAAGACCATCTGTGCTGCTCCTTTGACTTTGACAAGGCAGATTCGGTGAGTCATGGTAGTTTTATTATCCAGATTTTGCATTTAGAGTTCATATAAAATGTCATCTTTGTGAAGAAGATGTTTTCTTCAAATTCTCAGCGTTGTTCTTTTGCTGACATGACTTTCCATTCAGTTCATCCTGTCCATAATATCACATGCCTACAGTGTTCTCTGTGCCTCGGTGGGCATGTCTGGGTGTTCCAGGGAACCTCAGAGCACAGACCAAGCTTTGAACAACTACAATCATCCCAAAAATCCCAATTCTGGCATTTAATTATGAACATATGATTTTGGTTTAGGCTGATGCACAGCATAGCACTACAGCAAAGAGCTGCTCAGTTCCCCTTGCCTTCCATAAAGCAGGAGACATCACTTCATTGTAAAAATGGTCCCTGGAGACTGGCTGAAGAGCTGGGCAAGTGGGACAGTGCCTGAAGTCAGCCTTGTTGTAAGACAGGAATGATAAAATGTGACAGAGAGCATGGAGGTGTCTGCCTTTGGTATTAACAAGGAAGCATTTTCCTGCACACCCTGAATATGGAATAATTAATTGGGCTATTGCATTCTCCTGTGTGTGGAAGCAGTTGGAGGGAATAATTCCCAGAACCAGGACCCTCCAGGCCTCTCCTTAAATCAAGACCCTTGTCCTCTCTGCTTCTAGAAAGCAGTCAGTGATGGGCCAGGCTGCAGTGACTGGGAATGTTTTGCTAATGGAGGTGACTTGTCTGTGACACTCTGGACTCGAGCCACCCCAAACCCCTCCAGCTGAAGGTGACAGCCGAGGTCGGGTTGTAGCACAGCCCACAGCCCACAGCTCACAGCAAAGTGCTGCAAGGAAACCCGCTGCACACTCCGGGTAATTTAGTACCCAAACAAACGTTCACTGGAGCTCCAGGGTGGGGAGGGAGCATTTCAGCTGCTAGGACTACAGCCTAAATACTGGATTTATCTGATTTAAGACTCAAGCTTTTATTGGGCTATTTGTACCTAATTCATTTTATGGGAGCAGAGCTGGGCAATAGAATTTCCCAGTGTGTTTTGATCCAGCACTGGAGAGAGAGCATTCCTGTTCCCTTGGCAGCCTCTCCTGTTCTCCGGCTGGGCACCGTGGCCAACCAACCCCACCAAGGGCAGCCTGGGTTCAAGGAGCCCCCTGGGAGCAGAAATCATTCATTTCCCTTTCCCCTGCCTCTAAATGGTACTCTGAGTAGCTGCTCTTCATCCTCTCTCTACAGCTAGAGCTGCTTTTCCTTCGGATTCAGTTCATGGCTGGGGTGCATTTCCTAAAGAGAGAGAGAATTTTTATATTCCTGCAGTTAATGTCCAATGTTTCCAGAAGGGAACGATGAACAGAACATACATTAGTGACCACTTTTTATCAGTACCCTGGTGAGTTACAGGTATTTACAGGGTAATTTTCCCCCAATCAGATACCTCTTTCTTTTTTCTTAAAAGGGAAAACCCCCCCATTAACACGTTATTGCAGAATAGTGGCTTTAAAACACTTTACAAAAACTACATATTTACGTTTGGTACCATCAGTTTTGCCAAACTGAACAAAAGTTTTGTTTTAAAACTAAATCAAAGGATGTTTTGTTTCCTCTCTGTCTCCAGTGAGGCAAAAATATTTACCTTGTCCTCATTGTCCAGAACTGAAGAGGTTTTTCTTTAAAAATGAATTTGTAAGAAATACAGTAGAAAAAGAACTTTTATTAATCTAAGACTAACAGGGTAAGGAAATTTGTGTCTAATTCAGAGCATTTATTAAGCATGAAGAAATCTTTTTCCCTTTGCTTTTTTTTTTTTTTTCTTTTTTTTAAAAAAGTCAACTCAACAAAACTTAACAAAAGTCAACACCAAGGGTTGTCTCCCCTCCATCACCCCTCAGGAACAGTAGATACAGAAACATCTTAGAGTGTAAGACTTTTGGAGGGGTTTTTTTTAGACATTTTTGATAGTGTATTATATACACTGGGACTGAATCACAACACTTCATTGTGCCAACATGTAAAAAGATCATACATCAAAGAAAGCAGGGGAGAGGGGCAGTGTCAGTGACTCAGTCCTGGGAACAGTGCTCTGCTGTGCTCACTGGAAGAGGCTGCTGTTCTCTAACACATCGTGGGCAGACTTGAAGCTCAGCACCTCTTTGTGGAACTTGGTGAGCTGCATCTTTATGTTCTTAAGGCCAGAGGAGTATGCCTTGTTCTTGTAGGCCATGCCATGCAGAAGTTTGTCTGCCAGGTAGTGCAGCCAGAGGACGTTGCTGTGTGGGTGGTAGCCAGTCCAGCTGTTGGAGTTCTCCTCTTTCATCTGCCTGTAGATATCAAACTGGTAGTCCCCTGTCCCTTGGAACAGCTCCTCCTCAGTGGCCAGGTCACAGAACACAGTCAGCCCGTCCTTCTCCAGCCGGGACAGGGTGTAGTCGATGATGTTGACGTGAATCCCTGCTGTGGGGATCCTGTGTGTTGCCCCATTCAGCACGTAATGAAGTGCTTTGACATCTGTCCTTTTGACCAGCACGTTCCCCCAGTGCAGGTCCCTGTGCTCAAAGTGCAGCTCCTGCTCTGCCACGGCCAGGGACGCCGTGACCTGGTGCAAAATGCTTCTGGCTGCTGCCACTGAGGTCAAACTGTGACGCATATGCTCCAAGTCACTGCCCCCAAATTCAAACTCCAGGACCATGAAGAGCTGCTCATCCCCAAAAAAGTCTGGCCGATCATTTTCTGATCCTGTTTCTCTGTGGTATTTGTCCCAGGCTTTCAGGAGATACTTGGGATAGGCCCCTTGAACACAGTGCACGGAGTACAGGCTGATGAACCCAACAGTCCTGTTCTCAGATTCCTCAGACAGAAGACTGAGTTCTTTTGAAATTATTACCTCAGGCAGAATCTCCCCAAAGCTCTTTTGAGCTTCACCGTTTACTTTCTCAGTCCCCTCAATGGGAATTATTTTTAGGGCCACGGGTCCTCTCTCACTGTTGACCTGGAACACTTCTCCAAACACCCCTTCTCCAATTTTCTTGCAATTTTTCATCTTATCCCAAGGGATGCATTCCTCAAAAGCAATGGGCCCTTCCTGGCGGCATTCCCCAAACACCTTCTCTGCATCTGTAAGCATCAGCTCCAGGGCAGAAGAGGACCGGCTGGGAGCCAGCAGGCCCATGGAGGAAGCCCGCCAGGAACGGCCCTGAGCCTTCCCCGATGACAAGCTGGCTTGGTACCCCGACATCTGCGATTTGCCCGACGGGGTGCTGAGGATGCTGCTGCAGAAACTGTCTTCAGTGGTCACTTTCTTCTTCTTATGGAAGGACAGAGACGCCCGAACTCTAACCCAGGTGCAGGAGCTATTGAGGAATGAAGAGTCATTATCTCGTACCTCTGCAGACGTCTCCAGAACGCCCTTCTGTGCTGGTTTTCGCCTCGCCCGTGCTCTGGAGAAGTTCTCGGGCTGCTGCTTCTGCCTCTTGTGTTTGCGGCGTTTGGGGCGCAGAGAGCGCCAGCGGCTGGCGCTGAAGCCGCTGATACAAGCCTTCCTGCAGGCGCTGCCCTCCCCGGAGGCACCCTGCGTCCTTTTGTGCTTATTCTCCGCGATGCCCCGCCGCTCCACGGGCGATCCGGGCTGCTGGCAGGCGGCTCGAGCACCATCCTTTCTGCTGAGTTTCATGCTCGCCAGCCTCCTCGCCACTTCCCCGCGGTCCAGGACCACCACTGGCACCAACCTCTGCTCCTTGGCTTGGCCTGCAGTGGGGCAGCAGCTGGAGCCGCTTTTGGCCGAACGCCTGGTGAGACCCCCGCGCGGCTCCTCGGGGGTGCCGGGCTGCTGCGGGGCAGCGCCGTGCGGGGCAGCGCCGTGCGGGGCAGGGCTGAGAGCGGGGCAGGGCTGCGGCTCATCGGGCTCGGCGCTGGGGCCCGGGGGCTCCGGGGATGTGCTGGGCGGCAGCAGCGGCGGGCACGGCTCCGAGGGCACCTTGGGCGAGCTGGGCGGCGGTGGGCGCTGCTCCTCGGGCTCGCTGGGCGATGGTGGGCGCTGCTCCTCGGGCTCCTCGGGCGAGCTGGGCGGCAGCGGGCGCGGCGGGCGGCGGCGCGGGGCGGACAGCCCCGGCCCCAGCCCCGGCCCGTCCTCGATGGAGGTGCTGAGCAGCAGCGAGCTGAGCCGCAGCGCCGGCGGGCTGTCCCCGAGCGCTGGCCCCGGGGTGCTGCACAGCAGCGGCCGCCGCGCCGCGCCCCTCCGCCGGCGGGGCGGGGGGGACGGGAACGGGCACGGCGAGGACAGCGGGGACGGAGCGAGGCGAGGGGGCCGGTTCTCCTTGCCCCCATCGCTGCTGCTGCCGCTGCGAAGCCGGGTCCGCCGCTGCCGCCGCTGCTGCTGCTGCTGCTGCTGCCCCCGCTGCCCCCCGGCCCGGCGGGGTCTCCTCCGGTGCGGCCGCAGCCGCAGCCGCGGGGCCCGGGCGGAGCTGTCGCTGCCCGACCACGGGCAGCGCTTGCGGGGCGGAGAGTAGTCCGGGTCGTCCGGGGCGGCCGAGGAGGAGGAGGAGGAGGAGGAGGCGGTGGCGGCGGCGGACAGGGCGCTGGAGGCGGCGGAGCTGGAGCTGAAGAGGTTCCTGCGGTTGAGCGGCGGGGACAGCCAGGGCTGCGGCGGCGGCAGCAGGCGCAGGAACCCGTCCCGGCGGGAGTAGGTGCGGAGCGGCCGCGAGCGCAGCAGCATCGCGGGGATGGGAGCGGGGATGGGGACGGGGACAGGGAAGGGACGGGAAGGGACAGGAGAGGGAGGCAGAGCCCGCCCGCCGCCCGTTTAAATGTGTCTCGCGAGAGCGCCGGAGGGGCGGGCCCGAGCACAGCGCCCCGGCACGCCCCGAAAGGGTGCCCGGCCCGTCCCGTCCCGTCCCGGCCACATCCCCGTCCCCATCCACATCTCCGCCCCCATCCCCATTCACATCCCCGCTCCTATCCCCATCCCCATTCACATCTCCGCCCCCATCCCCATCCCGGGGGTCCCGCAGGGTCCCGGCGCTGCTGGCAGCGGCCCCTGCAGTGGCACAGCTGAGCGCCGCGCTGGGTCCCCCAGGGACGCGTCACTGCCCGCGTGTTCTGTATGCACGTGTGCATACATGCATGTGTTCTGTACACATACACACGTGTGCATACATGCATGTGTTCTGTACACATACACACGTGTGCATACATACATGTGTTCTGTACACATACACACGTGTGCATACATGCATGTGTTCTGTACACATACACACGTGTGCATACATACATGTGTTCTGTACACATACACACGTGTGCATACATGCATGTGTTCTGTACACATACACGCGTGTGCATACATACATGTGTTCTGTACACATACACGCGTGTGCATACATACAT
>JAWWTY010000045.1:3777715-3862280 GCA_035222235.1 Margarornis squamiger | reverse complement strand
CACGCGTGTGCATACATACATGTGTTCTGTACACATACACGCGTGTGCATACATACATGTGTTCTGTACACATACACACGTGTGCATACATACATGTGTTCTGTACACACGTGTGCATACATACATGTGTTCTATACACATACACACGTGTGCATACATACATGTGTTCTGTACACACGTGTGCATACATACATGTGTTCTATACACATACACGCGTGTGCATACATACATGTGTTCTGTACACGTGCATATGTGTGTGTATATATGTATGCATGCATTCTATATGTGCCCACACATGTATACATGTGTACATGTATTCTATGCACATGCACACATGCATTCTATACATGTGCACTCGTGTGTATATGTATACATGTGTTCTATACATATGCACACGTATGTACATCTATACATGTATTCTATACACATGCATACATGTATATATGTATACATGCATTCTACACATGTGCACACACGAGTATATATGTATACATTTATTCTACACACATGCACAGGTGTGTACATGTATATATGCATTCTATACATATGCACACGTGTGTATATATGTATACATGTATTTTATACATATGCATGCATATATATTTGTATACATATATTCTACACACATGGACATGTGTGTATATATATACATGTATTCTATATACGTGCATACATATGTATGTATACATGCATTCTATACATGTGCACACGTGTGTCTATGTGTATACATGCATTCTGTACATGTGAACACGTGTGTATATATGTATACTTGCATTCTATACTCTGTGCTCCAGGCTTTTGTGGCTCCTGAGCGTGTCACAGCCATACCTCGGGTTATGGACACAGCACACAGCTTGGTGGCAGCACAGACTGGGTGGTTCTTCCAGTCTCAGCAAGGGTTTGCTGAAAAGCAGCTGAAGTTTTGTTCCTTTCGTTTCTTTTTCCCTAGTTCTTAAAAAGCATAACTGTTCTGCTGGTCCCTGGGAAAATCCCCTTCAGCAGAGAACTCTGGCTGAGCCTAAAGGAGTCACAATGCTGAGGTGTGAGGATCACACAGGCACCTCGGTCCTTCTGTTGGGGCAGGAACAAGTGGGAAATCCAGGTGGGTTTGCTGAGTCTAGAGAACCAATTAAGTTCCAGAGTTAAATTCTGGACCTTCTGTTCTGCCATTGGATTTAGTGAAATCAGGTTTTGACTGTAGGACAGAAGCAGAGGGAGGATATTTGGATGTTTGCTAGTGCAGATCTGGAAAGCTTTGAGGGTTTTGTATTGAACTGTGAGTACAGACACCTCCTGTCCTCTCAGGGATTTCAACATCAATATTCCTTCTCTTTCCCTAGTGAAGACATGTCCTTTGGTCTGAAATGTTGGCACTGGTGATTTCTCAGCTGCAGGTTATCAGTATTTGCAGTTTAGAAGATTTGGGGAAAGAAGGTGCCTGGCCAGACCCCATGGTTGGCTTTAGCCAGGACCAAATGTTTCTCCTGAGCACCAAAATTATCCCAGGCCCTCTCAGGTATTGTTTTGTTTCCAAAGGACAAGGATGGACAGTTGGTAGTGTTCCTTTCTCTGTCCCTATTTGTGTTTTATTTCTGTCATGTTTGGTTGATCATAAAGCCCTCAGATCTAATGTGTGTTTATAGACAGCAGTAGACTGAACAAAGATTTCTCATTCAGAAGGCAAAAGAGTTCTTGTCTTCTTTGGCTTATCAATATTGCCTGATGGAAAACTAGCAAGCAATCTTTGTCTCCCTCCCCCCCCCGCCCAGTTTCTTCTGGGAATTGTTCCCCTGATTACTTGGATCCCTTTTGTTGTCCTTTATGGCTCTCAAGAAGGTCAGCCCTTGCTGTGGGTAATGCTATTTTCCTTTTTAGATGTTTTTTCTTAAATGCATTACAGAGTTCTGTGACTTGTAATTTCCGGTGAGTGCCACCCGACCATTTAATTCTTTGCAATCCCTGCAGCAGCTGCCAAACACATTTGCAGTAATTGGATGGCACTTAAGGGATTAGCCAAGACTGCCAAGACTCAAGTCATCTAACCCCGTACGGGTTTTTGTGCTGTTTCCATAGGAGCCTTGTCGTGTCTGCTTCTAAATTTATTTGCAATCTACATTTTGAAAAAAATCCCCTGTGCAAAAGTCTTGTCAACACTTGTGGCCTCGCTGTGTGGCCCTGACTCCTGTGCACTCTGGCAGTGGCACAGTCGTGGCGCCTCCCTGAATGGCAGGTTTGCAGATGCCTCGTTCACAGTCACTGAGCCCAGCCAGGTTAAGGTGTTGGCAGCTGTTGGGGGTCCAGGTGTCACGGGCACAGAAGCTGCTGCACAAATCCCAGAGGCCTCTGAGCTGTCAGGATCGTTTGTGACATTTATGCAAAGGTGGCAGAGGGTTTGCAGAGCCACAGCTTCTTGGTTTCACTACCGTGGGGCCCCATCACGTATTCAGCTTTGCATTTCTTTACTGTTTTGTGCTTCTCACAGGAGGACAGGTTGTGTTTTGTGATGCTGCTTTAATCGGGGGTGACAGCAGATGTTTGTGTCTGTCCCCTGTGCCAGGAAGGTTCCCAAACCTTGGGTTGTAATTCCATCAGTGGGTTCAGAAGCTGCCGGGTCTGTGTGTGGGACTGGGGGAATGCCATGGCCGTGTGGCAGCAGCAGAGAGGGAGCTCTGCTCTCAGGAAAGCTTAGCTGGGAAAGGGCATCAGCAGTTCTTCATTATTAAGTGCAGGGTGCTGACAGAAGAACATCAGATAGGGGCCATGGAGTGCTTTGCTGGGCTCAAAAGCTTGCTGGGGCAGCTTTATTTGGAGGCTTAATTGAATTGCAGCTCAAAAGAGACATTTCCTGTCCCTTATTATAACAGGGTGAGTGAGCTGGAATGATGCTACACTGCCACAAGCAGATTGCTTTGAGCCTCCCTCTGCCAGCTTGGCTAACCTGGCTCCAGGACCTCTGTGCAGCACAGCTGGGACCCTTCAGCCTCTGCCAGCAGCAGGTCTAAGGTGAGCTCAGGTGCCAGGCTAACCTTTTCCTCTGGGCCCAGCTCTGAGTAGCACCCTGAGTGTTTTCCTGTGGCTGGAGGGTGTTCCCACTGAGTCATTCCAGGGAGGAAAGGGCAGAGGCCTTGGTGCACACTTTGTAGCTGTTTAGGTGAGGAAGGTGAAGGAAGGGGATGAAGTTTTCTCCTCAGCACCTGCAGCAAGGGAAGCTCTGACAGAGGTATCAAACCAGGACCACTTTCATGTGTTTCCAGGTCAGGAATGACACGTGTTGGCAAAGAAGTAAATACTGCTCTGTCATGTATATTCAAGAGCAGGTGTCCACCTTGGAATCAGAGGGCAATGTGAATACACACTTTATTAAACACATTCAGCTTTCAGGCTTTGATTCAACATCCCTTTATTTCCCAATGATGCTTTTATTGGCTGACTTTAGAAGATGAATTCATTGCAACACAGCCCTGTGCAACACTGCTGGTCCAGCTATCATTGCACCCAGTCTCTGAGCAGTGTTTTATGTGCACTTTAATTTCTGTTACCTGATTCAGTGCCAGCTCTCTCACAGAACAGGGCACAATGGATTGGCTTCCTTAGATGTGCAATATTTCTCTTTCCTCCCTGGTCCTCTTCTTCAAGCACTTTTACTTCTTGGATTGGGGGAGAGGAGTGGATAAATGTTCCAGCTAATAATAACAATGCTTCTGCTCACTGGAGAAGAGATTCAGGACTTGGGGAACAACCTGGAATGCATTCAAGGGCAGAAAATGGCTCTCCTGGAAGTGGAGAGCTGAATCAAAGACAGAATATACTCTGGAACTTCAGAATTCTTCCATTTCTCACTCCTGCAGACAGTTCAGGATGCTCCTGTGGATAGTGACAGAAAGACCCTTTCCACAAATTCCCTTTCCACTGTGGCTGGGTGTGCAGGTGTGCTAGGCAGGAGCAGAAACACAGAGGCTGATCTACCCTGCAAAATCACAGCCAGGATTACAGGGCACTGAACAGAGCACTTTTCACTGTGGGCTGCACTCACATTTCTTCTTTTTACATCCACCACCTTCAGAAAGCAGCTCATGCTTGATGTTACTGGTTTCCATGCATTTCTGTGTGCGTGAGCTGTGGTTTAAAAAGCAACTTCCTCTTTCAGCCTGTTCAACTCTTCACCTTGTTTTTCTGTAGATGTTGACTTACAAGTATGATAGCACGAGAAGAAACCACTAACGGAGAGAGCTGCCTTTCCCACTGTTCATTTCCTTGCCAAAATAGCTTGTCTCTATTTACATCCTCTCCCCCTTGTCTCTTTGCTATTTCAGTAGCTGCTCTGGCGCCTGTTTCTGAGGGGTGATGGATCTGCATCACTCAAACATTTGCTGCGAGAGCATTTCAGTGCTGGAGAAATGTCTCAGCATTCCTGAGCCAGCTCCGTGTCTTTGGGGGCCGATGGTCAGGGAAGGGTGGAGTGGCACTCGTGGAGGTAATCGATGCCTGGGGGCGATCATTTGGCACTGGAAGTGAACACGAGGGCCTAAAATAGCACCTGCAGCAGCCACAGCTGTGAGTCACGACTGTCCTGGCCAGGGCCCCTGCCTGGAAAGCACCTGCGCTCCTTCGCGGTCATTTCAAGGTATTGTCGGGCTGATCTTGAAATCTTTCTGTGCTGCAGTTCCACAGAGACACGTGTGACCTCGCTGGGTTTCAAATGCGCCGGGATCAGGGCAGGGGTTTAGAGTTTCACTGCCACAGTCCCTTTAGGTGGCATTTCCAGGCTCTGGAGTGACTGGGATCAGCTCCGGGGCAGCGCCGCACCCAAGAGGTGCTGACAGCGGGGGAAGGCGTGGGAGGAGCAGCCTGGGCAGGCAGGGATTGCACCCCACGAGTACCTGTGAATGACCACCAGGCAATTACTGTGGAAGGTATGAGGAATTAAATTGAGTGAGGTGTGAGGAGCAGATAAAGCCCGCAGACACGTGAGGGCCCCGGGGGACAGGGGTGATAAAAGCCCTGAGAACAACAGGGGGCCTGTCCTTCCCCAGGCCCGCTGCTGGAAACGCCCTTAAGGTTAATGTTCTGTATGTCTAATGTCCTCCACTTTGGAAATAAGTTTTCCTGCAGTCGTTCCCCTGCCTGGCTTTTCAGGAGTACCTGTGGGTGATCTTACTTCACAGCCAGGAACCAAAAATAGAGAAAGGGGGAGTTTCAGTCCTGTTTGTGATTCTCCTGTGAGAATTTCCAGGCTGAGCAAATACCCCTCATGGGAATGGAGCAGAACTGGTTCTTTTTTCATGGGAAGTTCAAAGGTTGGACTCAACAGGGAGGTACCTTGCAGAGGCGATCCAGCCTCAGTCCCTTGAGAAGGACTATGAGAAACACAATGTTTTTAATCTTTAGCTGATGGTAATTAGACTTTTTTAGGTTATTTACTCCCCTGCTGCGAATGAAACTGTGATTGAACACTCACAGGTACTTTGAGAAACACACCAGTAAACTTCATTTCCAGGCAAGAAAAAACGAAAAAAAGTTGTGAAAACTAAATGATGAGAACGATCTCTGTAAAACATACTGGCTGAATTGTTTTTGCAGCTCGGTACAAGCTGAATTTTTGCAGCAACAGCATCGTCAGCAAAAATTTAGCTCGTACTAAGCAGCATTCAGAATATTCTGAGGCACATTTGGTGCAAGTTGAAACTTTTGTTCCAAAATAGCAATTGCAACTGTGCTCCTACTTGATGTCTAAAGAAACCCAAGAGAAGTATCAGGTTTACATCCTTTTATTTTATTCAAATGTTCAAACCTGGTTGACATCTTCAGACCATGCCTAGAGCAGAACACTTCTCCCTCTAAGGAACATTTTTTCTAACCTGTGTAAAGTTTTTCTCAGATTAATTGCCCTGGAAATGACAAAGACTCAGAGCAGACCTGTGTCTGTGCCACCAAATAAATCCAGGCCAGGAGGTGACACACTGTTTAATTGCTGGCAGGATTCGTGGTCTGATCTCAGCCTGTGCAGTCCCCAGACAGATGAGGAAGATGAGGATGGAGAAGAGGGGGTCTTTGGACACCACCAAGGGCTGAATTGTCTCCTCTGATGCTTCACTTGTCCAGGAACTTGTGTGTCCTCGGTGCAGCAGAGCTATGGGGGAGGCAGCCCCGAGCCATGGGATACACTCACTGGTTAGTCCTGGCCCAGTGACAGTCTGGCTGTAGGATTCTGGTATGGAGTGGTGGTACAATGGCCAAACTGGATCAAGGAAGAGGGAAACCATGAGGAATAGAAGCTCAGAGAGAGAAAGGACTCCAGGAGGGGCTTGGAGAGCAGGCAAAATTCTTTGTGAGCAAAGAGGGGCTGCCCATGGAGGCGGTGCAGTGGGATTGGGGAGCAAGAGCAGCCCTGGGCTTGTGCTGAGGCTGAAGGGTGGCTGCAGTGCTTGGGAACGGGGTGGGGGCTATCCCTGAGCCAGAGGGGCCGGGGTGGCCTCTCCCACCCCTGGGCCACAGTGGTGGAGTGGGTGGGGGTGCCCAGGAATTGCTCCCCAAGCAGCCCTTGCCCCAGGTGGCCCCTCTGCCACCTTCGTGCCAGAGCCAGCGCAGGAGCGATCCCCAGCCATGGGGCTGGAGCCAGGGAGGGCAGCAGCCTCTGGGCTGGAAGGAGGCCACAGGCAGGCTTGTGTTCTAATTCTGCAGGGGCTGGAGGAAGGTTTCTTGCAGAGAAACTCTAGGGATGGCTCTGGGATGAGGGACAAAAGGAGTGTTTTGTTCCTTATTACGCTATTTGTGATTCTCTTGTGGTTTGGAGCAACCTTGTCACACGCTCATTAAAAATCAGATCCATCTGTTTAGATTTGATGTGGAATTTAGAGAGGATGAAGGACAAAATTTTCATAAAACCTGAGATCTTGAGAATTATTCTCCCAGGGAAAAGAATTATGGAGGGCAGTAGTCCAACGGGCAGTACTAATAATGGCTTTGTTGTTATTACTAATAGAAATAAAAGGAGATACAGGAGCACAGTAACAGTTAATGGCAAACAAAGGTAAATTGCAGGAAATTATATTCCTCTAAATGAGTTTAGCCAAGTTACTGGCTCCCTCTGTAATTCACTGCTGCAGTGAGCTGGGGAGGGAGCAAAGGCAGCTGCTGTGTCACGGTGGGACCGTCAGTGGCTTTGTGCTGTTGGTCCCTATGACTGAGGATGGAATTGGGGCAGCTCCAAAAGCTCCAGAGCCTCATAAAACTGAGAGTTGGGGCTTTAGCCCCAGAGAGTGACAGCCTTTGGGGTAAGGTGTGACTGGCCTGGCTGGGCACCCCTTGCCCACATTGCCTCCTGAAACAAAAACTGCCTGCTTGCCTTATCTGTCACCTCTGCTTGTCTGCTCAGCTCCAGTTCTGGCAAATCACTGTCGTGACTGATCCTTAACCACATGCAGAATTTAGTTATTAGTTCCTTAAATTGGGTTTTTGGTGGGAAGAGGAAGTAGCCAGGCAGGAACTTCTGATGACTGTCAAGGACCCCAGTTCTCATTGTTCATGTAAACATTTAAGAAATTAAAAATTTAACCTGATGCTTTGTCACCCTGTAAAGGCTGAAGAAAGCCTTTAATCCCTAGGAGGGAGAGGCTATAACTGTGTCACCTTGGATGCTGCAACGTGGCTTCTCGTGTTCCGTTCTAAACACTGGGTGGTGGAGAGAAGCCTGGGGGCAAAACTGATGGGGGGCAGTGGTGCTTCCCCAGGGCATGAATCAGCTGGGAAGCGGCTCAGGAGGGAGCTGAGCTTGGCGCAGCTGCTGCTTTGTGACCCGAGCGCTGGCGGAGGGAGGAGATCAGTGACAGCGGTGGGTGTGTGTCAGGTTTCCAGGCTCAGCACGTGTGTGAGGGCAGCGAGAGCTGCGAGCGCAGCGCAGCCAGCCGGGACCATGGGGCAGGTGGCGTGGAAGGCTCTGTTCCTCTCGCTCTTTGATTACAAAACGGAGAAATATGTCATTGCGAAGAACAAGAAGGTGGGGATCCTCTACCGAGTGGTGCAGCTCTCCGTGCTGGCTTACCTGGTGGGGTAAGAGTCTCCCTGTGCTCCGCAGGGCTGTGTTTGCTTGCTGTGCTGTGAGAGGGGCTGGTGTAGGATGCTCTGCATGCAGAGCCTGCCGTGCCTCCTGCCTTTAATGCAGATAGCTGGATGTGCTTATACAGCTGCGTTTTGTAATGTCTAGTAGATGGTATCTGCTTTTTCACCTGCAGGGGATCACTAGATTCAGCTCTACCTTTGAGATTAAGGTCTAGTTAAAAATAGCCCCAGTGGCACTGTGGCCTTTGTGCTGCATTATTTATGCCTTTATTTCTGTACTCGGTGGGAATGGTGCCAAACCATAACACCTGATTCATTCGGAACAGTAGCATTTAGGGCCACGGTGCTGAGCCTCAGGACACACCTGGGTTATGTGCAGGACAGTGTGACAGGCTCAGGTCTAAATGGGAGGGAACCCAGCAGAAAGTGGGAGATTTTGCTGCTGGAGTGGGCTGTGGCAGCCGGGACTGTGGGGGCTGAGGCAGCGGGAATGTCGGCTGCCTTGCATTCATTTCAGAGCAGGGCATGGAAATGGCTGGAGCAGCACTCAGGAAAGGGCCAGTTCTGCAAGAGGCTGGTAAGGCACAGTGATAGTCCTTGCAGGCTCAGAGCTGGAATTGTCCCACCTGTGTGATGCCCACGCCATTGCTCCCTGAGTTTCTGAGGCTTTTCAGAATGTGATATGTCTGTACCTTCACTGTCCGTGCTTCTGAGTCCCCTCACCTTTCTGGCACCTCGTGTTTTCACTGCTTAAATATAGCAGAGTCATTTTTACGTGCTGTGTTTATTTTTGGAAAGCTGTGCAGTCCCAGAGCTTGCTCCAGTGAGCAGGGCACAAGCGAAGGCTCAGCAGCCTGGCACGGACTGGCTGCTAAAGGAGCAGTCCTGTGGGTAGCATTGCTGAGGACACATCCTCTGTCCAAGGGGGATACAGCACGACCAGTGGCTGTGAGTGGACAAGACTGGCTCTTTTCCTCCCTCGGCATCCAGTGCCTTCTGCAGAGCCTTGGCATGGACAGTCCCTGCAGTGACTCCCTGGCTGGGGTTACAGCCCATGGCAGCAGAGCCACTGTCAGTCTGTCTGACTGCTGGATTAGGAACCTGGAGCTGTTCAAAGACTGGCCTGGGGTGGGGATCATCAATCCCCTCTGGCTTGTTCCCTGCATGCAGCTGCCATTTCTTCCACTATTTTCTGGGGAAATAAGGGTCTGCTTTAGAGCCCTCCTGGGAGAGGAAATGAGTGTTCTCAGGAAAATGGGAAAGTAGGAAACTTCACAGGGGTGGGGAATGTTGTTATCCAGGTTTGTCACACGTAGCAGGCAAAGGGCAGTGTATGGCTCAGCCTGGGGTGGCCCTTTCCCTCCCTGAGCACAGGAGTGCACTCCAGGTCAGTGCACTGCAAAGGGGAGCTGTGCCAGCAGAGCCAGCCTGCATCCTGCTCCCAAAACCTGCCCCAGCACCCTCAGCTTCTGCAAGGATCTCAGGGGGTTTGGCAGCATTGTGGGGAAGCTGGAAGCATTTCATTGAAGTCAGGTTTTCACCCAGGGCAATGCAGCTCTTGCTGCTTCCCTCAGACTGCCTGGCGAGGCAGCAGGTGTGCAGAGGCCAATGTGCACTCAGGTTGTTACCCTCACTCTGGCTCCCAGAAGGTCCTGTATGCAGCTGAGAATATTCCCTCCAGGTTTGTGTAAGGAGAGTCCAGCTCACCTGCAGAAGTTGCATCTCCCCGTTGCTGAGTGGCAGGGACTGACCATGGGAGAGTCATGCACTTGTGACACCAACCCCACTCCTCACTGCAACCTGCAAAAGCTTGTTTCGTTTTTCATCTCGAGGAGGACAGAGCCCTGTCCTCTCCCTTTGTTTTTCTGAGGTTGCTGAGTGTAGCACAGGATAGGGAGGTGGGAGGCTTTGATTTTTTACCTCATGAGGAGTTACTACAGGTTTCCCTATTGTGGATGGGCACAGCTTGTGTCAAAGAGTTTATTCTGTATTTGTGGCAGTAGTTGCAGAGGGTTTGGTGTCATTGGCGTGTTTTGGTTTGCCTTTGGACTGTGTTTGACCACGGTGTGAATCTTCTCTGCTTGACTTGTTCTCTGACCACCCTAATGCTGCTTCCTGCTGTGTTCACACAGGTGGGTGTTTGTTGTCAAGAAAGGCTATCAGGACACAGACACGTCCCTGCAGAGCTCTGTCATCACCAAGCTGAAGGGGGTGGCCTTCACCAACACCTCGGAGCTGGGGGAGCGGCTGTGGGACGTTGCAGACTATGTCATCCCTCCACAGGTTGGCATCACTCACTGCTCTTGTCTCTGCCATTCGGCAAGGGTGGCTGTGCTTTGCCTGCATGGAAGGGTGTGAGGGGGAAGCTAGGGTCCTGTGTTGATGGGGCAGAAAGCTATAAATTGGCCAATTGAATTGTCTGTCCATAAGAATAAAACTTCCCTTCCTCCTGCTGCACTGCTCAGACCTGTGACTGTGCTCTGTTTCCAGCAGTTTGGGTGCAAAGCCCCAGCCCAGCGTGTGCTGTGCAGCAGGAGGGGTGGGCAGGTGTGTGTGGTGCCCCTGCCCCAGCTGGGGAGAGCCCAGGGACACTGGGGTGCACAGCCAGGGATGAAATGGTGGCACTGACCAGTGGTTTAACTTGTCAGGTGGTTCTCCTGTGACTCAGTGGCCTTGTTGCTGCATGTTGACTTACTGGGAAGCCTTGTAGTGTGGTGGGCTGAGTCAAGAGAGCCAGCTGCACTGTGGCTTCAGAACAAACACCCTGCCCCTGTGTCCCCCTGCCTCCAGCAGCCTCAGGGGTGGTAGACCATGGGCTCACAGTGAAACTCAGCAGTGTCTGTGGGCTGTGAGACTACAAAGCCTCACAAGCTTTCCTGCCCCAGGTGCTAATTGGTGTTTGTCTGCACATCTCTGGTCAGCGGTGAGCTGCATCCTGCCTGGGGTTTGAGGAGTACCTGAATGCCCTACCGGTGCACGAAGTGCTCTGCTAACTACCACGGAATCTCTCTCATTTTACTTTGGAGGAAGAGTCCTGTGCTGTCCTGGTGGGCTGGTTTGTACTGGAGAGACCTGTGTAGTGGAGCAGGAGGCAGTGAGGGCTGGGAGAAACCCTGTCTCCTCAACCTCTGCTCCCACAGATGGAACCCTGAGATCTCTGATTTTTATGTGCAACAGGCAGGGTTTGCTGTTGTGGGTTTTTTGTGTGAGATGCTCAGGGCTGCCCTGCCTCCCCCAGAACCGTGGGCTGGCTCTCATGTGTGCACCCACAGCATGAGGAACCTCATCCAAATATCCAGACAAAAGGCACTGTTGTAGCTCAGCCTGAAAAGCCTCTGGAGAGGGAGGTGGTACTCTTCTGCAGAGAGCTGAATCCTCCTTGTAACAAGTACTTTAAAATAAACCAGGTTTTCTAACTCTTTCTTCCTGCTTTACTTTGTTTATTTTAGGGTGAAAGTGTCTTCTTTGTCGTGACAAACCTGATTGTGACCCCAAACCAGAGACAAGCCACGTGTCCTGAGGTAGGAAGAACTGAGCTCCTTGGCCCCAAGACCCTTACAAAGCCAGGGGTAAGAACTGACAGAGGACACCCAGGGATCAACAGAGGAAGGATGGAAGACAAAGGGTTCTTTCCTGTAGTGTAATATCTCCGTCAGGAAATCAGGCTGGTTACTGCAAACCTGGGAGGCTCAGCTGTCTTAATTTCCAAGGGCACTGATCATGTAGAGCCTTCCTGACGTGAGGTGAAGGTGTTGGATTTCTGCCCAGCTGGAGATGAAGGCAGGCAGTGCTTGCTCAGGGTCACAGAAGGCCATGGGAAAACAACTTAGAGGTGACTCAGTGTAGTTGGGGGTAGAGGAGACTCTCTAACAGGCCCATCCTGGGAAGGGCTTAACACTCGGGGTTTCATCACCTTCCACACACAGGAGGGTTCTTAGCACCTTCCAGAACAGGCCCTGTGAGCCAGAGGCACGAGGTCCTTGTGCCATGTGGAAATGTCCTCAGTGGAGACGTGGTTTGGGATGGGCTGTGCAGGGAGTGCTGTGTCCCTGTGGCAGGGAGGGCTTTTCCATGACCTGGGCAGGGCTGGCAGCACAGCTGGATGGCTCAGGACACGGCTGGCCTCTAGTGGCTGCAGGAACCCGCCGTGCAGCCACCAGAGGGACACTTTGGGCTGGACAGCTCATAGCTTAGGTCAGAGGTAGGACCATCTCTTTATGTGAAGTACCATGGACTCCTGCCTGGTTTTGGTGAGTGCGAGGTCATGCCTGGGTTTTGTCACAGCCTGTCCCTCTCCAGACTGAGCAGAACCCAAAATCAGGACAGTGTGGCTGAATCCTGGTGCTCCTGGTGGGGTGATATGGTGAGGTGTTTGCATGACCCACAGTGACCAGCTACATATCATTAGTGTTCACGTATAGAATTCCCCCACAGCAGGAGCATTTTCTTACCTCTCTGAGTCTTGTGTCCTGTTGCAGATCTCCCTTCTGTCCTCCTCACAGACTCTCAGAATCCTGTGACTGATTCTGTGATTCTCTTGCACTTTGCAGAGTGCCAGCATTCCCGATGCCCTGTGTCACAAGGACGAGGACTGCCTGGAAGGGGAAGCAGTGGTGGCTGGCAACGGTAAGGGAGGGGCCCTTCCTCCTGTTCTGTGTCTGGTGTCCCTCAGCCTGGTTACACTCCCAGAGATCTCTGAAAACAGAGCAGCAAAGCCACTCTTTTCTTTTCTATTTTTGATTAAGATTGCTGCCTTGCTTACAGCTCTGTGGTGGCTGGGCCAGGGCACCCCGGGCTGCTCAGAGAAGCAACAAGAGAGTGTTTGTTCCAGCTGAGAGGCCCTTTCACAGCAGGGAGGAGAGAAAATCATCTATTTTCATGTGCCCTGTAGGCAAGGAGAGGAGGTGACTGCTCCGTGTGACCTTTCTGTGTGTCTGCTCACAGGGGTTAAGACTGGCCGCTGTTTCAAAGACAGGGACAGCATCAGAGGGACTTGTGAGATACTGGCCTGGTGCCCAGTGGAGAAAAGATCCAAGCCCAAGTACGTGGCCATCCTATCCTATTTCCAAGCTTGAGTTGCTTGGCTTGTGTGTCACTCAGGGCAGTTTCTGTGTTCCCTCTGCTTGAATGCTTGCTTGAATGTCAGCTGTTCAGTGCAGGAGGGAGCTGTGCAAGGTCCCCCTGGCAGGACTGGCCCTCTGCTCCCTCAGCTTCGCTCACTGGCTGTCCCAGGGCTATTCCCAGCTCTCAGGACACCCCCTCAACCTGCACCCTCCTCACCAACTCCTTGCTGGCAGTGTGGGGAAAGTGGCACGGCTGGTCTGGTGCCATCCAACCCACTGGATGAGGCTGTTTCTAGAATGGCAGTTCAAGATTTAGCACGTGGGCAGGGTACAAATGTAAGCCAGAGAACAAACCCTTCTTTTCCAGGAAACCACTTCTTGGCAGTGCAGAAAACTTCACTGTTTACATCAAGAACTCGATTCGCTTCCCCAAGTTTAAGTTCTCCAAGTAAGTGCAGGTGCTTGGACATCCCTCCATCCCCTCCACCATGGAAGCAATGACCTCTGTTTGCTCCACTGTCCTTGTCCTGCTGGAGGGTTGGGCTGGGGAGGTGGGTATTCCCTTTGCTAAGGGGAAGGCTTTGGCTTCGGCCTGTGCAGAAACAAGGGGATAACGAGGGCTTGCAGCTTTTCAGAGAGCAACTGGGATAAGGAAGGCTGTCTGGGGGCTCCTACAACTTGGGAAGCACCATGGCTCCTAAGGCAGATGGACCTCTCTGCCAGCCATGGCATAGTAAGGTTCCTGAGCTACATCTGCTCAAGATACTCCTCCTCTTCCATAAAAATGAAGGTGCCTGGACAAGGCTGGAAGAATTGCAAATTTAAAAATATTTGTTTGCATTTGCTGCTGCAACACCAACAAACTAAAGCAATGCAGAAAGGTGTGTGTTCTGCTATTCTTCTGGGCTCAGAGAGGCATTTGTAGCACCCTCATTGGTTTTCCTTGAGAAAACCAGGTGGCCCTGGAGAAGACTGGCAACCTGTTCCATGCCAGTCCTTTCCTGAGCCCAGATTCAGCTGGCCAAGTCCCTGTCTGTCCTGGGGGTCATTTTGGGGGGGAGCAGGCTGCTTTCCCTGGGCCAGCAGTGGGGCTGCTTGCAGGGTGACAAGGCTGGTGGCATGGTGCCATCTCTGGGGTGTTGGAGAAGTCTCTTGTCTCTGCAGTCTCAGTGTAGACTGTGGAGGCAAGGAAAGAGGGTGACAAGGTGGATTTCCCTCTTCCCTAAACTCAGGATGAACGTGCTGGCAACAGATAACGAGTCCTACCTGAAGACGTGCCGCTACAGCGCCGAGCACCCCTACTGCCCCATCTTCGTGCTGGGGGACATCGTCCGCTGGGCTGGGGGCAACTTCCAGGAGATGGCCTCGGGGGTAGGAGTGCCCCTCGGGGGGGTAGGAGTGCCCCTTGGGGGGGTAGCAGTGCCCCTCGGGGGTAGCAGTGCCCCTCAGGCTCACAGGTGTTCCCAGCTGGCTGTGCTGGGTGGCCCCGAGGGGAGCCACTGTCCACTGCCCAGGGAGCACCCCTGTCCAGGCTGCACTGCAGAGGTGCCAGTGCTTAAAGTCCAGCTGGTCCCATTTATCCTGTCCCCAGGGAATGGAAGGCATTCCCACGGTGATGTGGGTCCTCTGGAAGAGCTGGTCAGATCAGTCATCTGTTAGTCTTCTCAAACCACTGCTCTGCCAGCAGAGATTATTTGTTTATTTTCAACATTACTGGTTTAAACCCAGAACTTTGGGAACTCCATCCCTGCATAAAAGAGCATCTTCTCCACTGGAGTATGTTACAGCCACTTAAATTAGTGAAATCAGTGTCCTGGGATGAGAAACCTCCTGCTCAGATACCAGCCCAGGGAAAGCTGGGATTGTGTGTAGAGTAGTGGGATTAGTATCACACACAGCCCACCAGGAGCGTGTGTGTGCTCATGTCTCTGACCACCAGCTGGGTCTGTCCCCAGGGAAAACCTGCCCAAGGGTCTGACAAATTTGAAGACACTTTAATTGAACTAAGCTTAAACAACTCACCCTGTCTCTCTCTTTTGTTAAGGGTGGTGTGATAGGAATTCAGATTGAATGGAACTGTGATCTTGATAAAGCCCCTTCTGAATGTAATCCTCACTATTCTTTTAGCCGGCTGGATAACAAGTCTGCAGAATCGTCCATCTCCTCTGGGTACAACTTCAGGTGGGTAAGGAGGAGCCCACAGTCAGTGCTGCAGTTGGGCTGGGCTGCTCTGCACGAGCTGCAGGTTGGCCAGGGAGTGGCAGCAGCCTGTGCCAGGCACTACGCCAGCCAAGCACAGTGCACTGCAGAGGAGGGAGGGTAAAGCTGCTTTGATAGGGGAATGGATCTGTTTGAAGAGATGAGTGAATTCAGAGGGACCGACAGAGTTAAAACCAGCATTGTTGTGTTCCAGGTTTGCCAAATATTACCAGGATGCTCAGGGGGTCGACTACCGGACACTCATTAAAGCCTACGGAATCCGTTTTGATGTGATGGTGAATGGCAAGGTGAGGCCAGAATATTCCAGAGCCTGGAGAGGAAAACTGTGGGGACATTTCTCAGTGGGAAGGCAGCTCTGGGATGAGGGCAGCCTCTCTGGCTTGTCATAGGAAAGGGCTCTCCCCATCCATCCATATGGAGCTAATCCTGCATAACAGATAACAGAGATGACTTGGCTGAGCTTGCACCTGGTTCTACCTAAAACCAGGCTCATGTAAAGCCCAACAGAAGTAAATACACCCCAGAGACTTATTTTCTATGCATATGCACTGCCCAAAAGAAAGGAGTTCAATGCAGGGATGATGCAGAGTCAGAAATGCAGCCAGAGAGAGCTGGATCTGAGACACACACAGTCCTTTAGTCCCCAGGACTGTTCACTGCAGATCTTCCAGGGTTGTGTCTGCTCCATGGGAACCAAATACACCCACAGGCAGCAGCAGCAGCTTCCCTGGGTACCACCACACCCTTAGGTTGTTTTGTGGGTTGCTCTCTCACTGATTGCTTCATGACTTTTCTTCTTCCAGGCAGGGAAATTTAACATAATTCCCACCATTATCAACATCAGTTCGGGGCTGGCACTCATGGGAGCAGTAAGTGAATGTTTTGTCTTAAAGTAACATATTGAGACCCAGAACTCTCCCATAGCTGTAATGGGGAGAAATGTAATATACAACCCCATAAAGTGCTTGGAGAATGAAGGAAAACACAGCTTCTGCAAGTTATTCTTTAAGTAATTCTCATTGCTACTGAGATCAGAACACTTCCTCTTCTATTCCAAAGGTAAACCACAAGTTCTTTCTCGTTGCAGGGAGCTTTCTTTTGTGACCTGGTGCTGCTGTATCTGATTAAGAAGAGTAACTTTTATCGAGGCAAAAAGTACGAGGAAGTAAAGTAAGTGGGCTTGGCTTTGTGTTAAACATCATGAGTAATAGAAATAGGAGGAGATAGAGGAGCACAGTAACTCTTAATGGCAAACAAAGGCCAATTGCAGGGAAATATATTTGTCCAAATGAGTTCAGCCAAGTTACTGGCTCCCTCTGTAATTCACTGCTGCAGTGAGCTGGGGAAGGAGCAAAGGCAGCTGCTGTGTCATGGTGGGACCGTCAATGGCTTTGTGCTGTTGGTCCCTATGACTGAGGATGGAACTGGGGCAGCTCCAAAAGCCTCATGAAACTGAGGTGTGGGGGTTTAGCTGCACAGAGGGGCCTTTGGGGTAAGGTGTGACTGGCCTGGCTGGGCACCCCTTGCCCACGTTGCTTCCTGAAACAAAACCAGCCTGCTTGCCCTGTCTGTGACCTGTGCTTGTTTCCTCAGGTCCAATTCCAGGAAGTCTTTGTCCAGCCCTACCCCGAATGGGAATCAGAGCCCAGAGCAGCTCGGGGGGCTCTAGGCACAGCGGTGGCTCTGCCAGCTGGACTTGTGCTCCAGGAGAACCACACAGGTGTGAAATCACACCAGCACTGGGACATGGAGATCTGGGTTACTCTCCATTACCAGGATTCCCAGAGGAAAAAAGGTCCTATAAAGACTACCCTGCTTCCCTGAGATTTCCCTGGTATCCTGAGCTTGCAACAGTATGTCGTCGCTATGGATTTATAAAAGGATTTTATCAAAGGACAAAGAAGGCACCAAATGAAAGGTTTTATATCCACTGATAGATATATCTGTACCTTCGCCAATAGCCAGCGTTGTCCTGTGGCTGTGCTTTGATTCCATGCGTGGAAGAGCCGTGATGGGAACCACCAGTGGCACTTTGAGAAGGGCTGAGGCTGAGATCTGACCTGTCTCCTGCTCCACTGCCTTCCAGCCACGGCTTCCAGCTCCTGCCTGTGTGACACGTATGGTCAGCTGGGAAGCACCAGGACTTCTGGTCAGGAAGTGCAGGGAAATGTGGAATTTGAGCAGCTCCCAGAGCTGGGACAGGGGCTGTTATCCTGCAGGGCCTGTGGCAGGGTGGGGGCAGCCACTCCTATGGGGGTGTGTAACCATTAGGGCTAAAAATGGTGCTTCTCCAGGAAAAGCCTTCACAAGGTGCTCCATCATCTCAGGAACAGCAGGAGCAGGTGCTGCCCAGCTCTGCATGGAGACCCAGGGCTGGGGCCCAGCTGCCTCAGCTGCTGTCCCTGTCCCTGCTCCCAGCTGCCTCACACAGGCAGCATTTCACACCCCAGGACAGGGCACAGCAGCAGAGCAGGCTCCTCCAGCACGGCAGGGACAGATGGGTTTGGGGGTCATAGGGAGAGAAATGGGGGTTAATGCACTGAAAAGCAACATGGCCCTGGGAGCATCTCCTGGGATGGTTTTAGGTTCTGCCCCCTTTGTTCAGTGCCTGGTTTCATTTGCTCGGGATTCCTTCCTGCATCACTTACCAATTGCTTGTGATGGGGGGATCTGGATGGGGCACTTAATGCTTCTGCATTTCTCACAGTACCCTGAACTGTACTGCAGGCTGAAAAGGGGAGCTTTGCCAGGCTCCTCCAAATACAGGAAAATTTAGAAGACATCTGTGCTACTTCAGCACCCTGGTGACTTCCAGGAAATACAAGTGCTTCTTTGTTTCTTAGCAGAGGAATCGGTCTCACTGCAGCCCATTTTGTCAATTTATGCTCATGTGGGGATGTAACCTCAGAAAAGGCCTTATGGAACATCATTGTTTAAAGTTTCCATTTTCTTGAGCTGACAGGAACTGACTCACCTGCTCCTGAAGACAGCAGTGAATCAATATTTCTGCCTCCTTTAAAGCTTGCACTGTGTGGCTCGGTACAGGCTGAGCAGTGTTGTCAGTGCTGACACCAACTGCTGGGATTAAGACTGTGATTAAGATTGAATGTTTCTGTGCACTCTTTGAATACCAAGATTAAAAGGGCTCCTGCTGCAGTGTCCTTATAGATTTCAGCACAGGGAGAAGGTGGCCTTTAGGGAGCTGCTGCCATTGAGTGTCTGCACAAACAGCACCAGCAGCTGCACCCCCCTCTGCTGTAACTTCTTTAAAGTGGTTACTTTGAGGTACAGGTTGATTCTAAACTAAAACCCACCTCTGTTAGCAGTGTCAAACTCTGAATCCAGCCATTGATAGCAACCCCACCTAGTCTAGTTCACTTTCTCTGCTTCTGTGCAGTGAGTCAAAAATGTAGCTAGAAAATAGAATTAAACACTGCAGTTAATTTAGGATAAGTTGTGTACCTCTGATGCTCTAATCTCATCCAAAACCTCCTCTCTGTGCCAGAAGTCTCTCCTCTAGGCAACACAATTCACCATGCATGTAACTGCGGTAGCCAGGCCTTTTAGGGTTATCAGTACAACAGCCCAGGCCTTTGACTGTCAGGGTTTAATTCTAGTTGAGCAATTTCTAGATGGTGAAATACATAGTGAACCCCACATGTGGCATCAAGCCCAGGCACAACCCATGGAGACCACATTGCTCGCCATAACATGCAAAGCTGACTGTGCCCTGCTGAAACCACTGTTTTAACTTGACAGAACAACCTCCTCTTATCAGAGGACCAAAGCTATTCCCTGAATTTAAGTCTTCAGCCCCCCCAGATTCCCTAAAATGTTTCCCTTCTTTATACTGTTTAACACAATTCCCACAACCCCTGCTGTTAATAAAACATAACCAGATTCCTTCTCAGGAGCTTGTTTCTTGAGTTTGTTTTTGTTTTTCCTCCTTGTATTTAATGTACAGCAGTAAGTCATGTCACTTTAGGGCAGTGCTCCCCAAGACTGTTCTGTACAGTGTGTATCAGGTTGCACAAATCACCTCCTCTTGGTGATACCCTGATGTGAGCAAGTCAGTTGAACACTGCTAGGAGAGGTATTCCCTTTGGTGGTGTCTGAATTGTCCTCTCTGGAACCACAACACTGCACTGGTCACTTACAGAACATGCCAGCAGGCTTGGGAGTGTGCTGGTCGGTTCTTTTGACACAGCAGTACCAAAATGGAGCAAAGTGCTTGACTGTGAGAGCATAATTTAGTGGCTTCTCTGGTGGCCAGTGCAAAGTGTCTGTGACAGTGTCATTTATGATTACATGTACAGACAGCAATTGTGGAAGAGAACATTTGCACTAGCAACTCAAATACATTTGTGTACCAAACCTTTACTTACACTTAATGACGTTATTTCCTTGTGTCTGGGTGATTTCAGAGGGCTGTTACACCCTGCTCCAGCAGTGCTTGTGTGCAGGGGCAGGCAGCACATCCAGGGGGGATTGTAACTGCTGTGTGGTACCCAAAACACAAAGGATACAAGGCATTACATTAGCCAAACCCCACGGCCGCGTCTGCACTCAGAGACAGAAATCAGTCCTCGGCCAGCAAACAAACACTCACAGGAGGCATCCCAGCGGTGCTTCACATTCAGTTTAATTAGAACAGTGCTACTGATTAATTTGTACTCGGACATAATTTACGGACAGCGCTGTCAGTACACGTGCACCATCCCGTACAGGAAGGTCCAGAACAGCACGTAGGTGAAGAGCCCCCCGACGAGCCCCCCGGTGAAGAGCGGCCTCCGCGACTTGAAGTACTTGTTCCACCGGCGGCCCGCCTTCAGCACGAGCAGCACGGAGAGCAGCACGGAGGCGAGGAAGTAGAAGATGAAGCCGTGCAGGCCGGTGAGGCCGAGGATGCCGGCGGTGGCTCCGGACAGGGCGGACACGGAGGTGCGGCAATAGTCCAGGATGGCCGCGTTGCCCCTCACGGCCGCCTCGCTGATGAACTGCGGCCCCTCGCGCTTGGCCACCACGCTGGCCATGGCTGCGGGCCGGGCTGGGGGTGCTGCTGGCTCGCTCCGACCCTGCGTGAGGCACACACTCGCTGTACGGGCCCGCGGCCCTCAGCGCGCCCGCCCGCCGCGGCCCGCCCCGCCTTACCTCTCATCCACGGCGGCGCGCAGCTCCGCGGGGCCGCCGCTCCCTCAGGCCTCGCGCCCTGCCAAGGCACAGCACGCACGGCCGGCGGGGGCGGGGCCGGGCCCTGTCGCGACCTGATCGCGACCTATCGCGACTCACCGCGACCCGGCCCGGCCTGGCGCGCGCCGCCGGCACCGCCCGGCCGCCATCTTGGCGCGGGGGCCCACGGGCAGCGGCCGCGCGGGCGGCGCGCGGGGGGCGGTGCGCGCCCTGATTGGCTGGCGGGGGGCTGGGGGCGGGGCCGGGCAGGGCTGGGCGCTTTTGTTCGGGCGGCGGCGACGGGAGCGGAGAGAGGGAGATACATATATAGATACATACATATATATATACATATATAGATAGATAGATAGATAGATAGATAGATATAGAGAGAGAGATGGCGTTTGTACCGGGACAGCCCGTCACTGCCGTGGTGGTAAGTGGGGACAGGGGATATGGGATATCGCGGGGAGATGGCGTTTGTACCGGGACAGCCGGTGACTGCCGTGGTGGGGACAGGGGATACGGGACAGGGGACACGGGACACAGGACAGGGGACATAGGGACACGGGGATATGGGATACAGGATGGGATAGGGGATACAGGACAGGGGACACGGGATATGGGATACAGGACAGGGGACACAGGACAGGGGACATGGGGACCCGGAGATATGGGGGAGAGATGGCGTTTGTACCGGGACAGCCGGTCAGCGCCGTGGTGGGGAGCGGGGACAGGGGACAAGGGACACGGAACAAGGGACAGGGGACATGGGGCTGCTGGGGCGGCCGTGGCGTTTGTACCGGCACAGGCAGTCACTGCTGTGGTGGAGGGGGACGGGGACGGGGCGGGCGGGACCGCGCCGGGGGCTGGGACGGGGACAGGGATGGGGATGGGGACGGGGATGGCGGGGGTGCCCCGGACCACCCCGCGGGCTGTCGGCGGGCGGAGGGGCCGGGGCAGCTCCGGTCCGTGCGGGTGTGCAGGGTGCGGGCCGGGCCGGGCCGGGGACAGAGGTGGCAGCGCCCCGCGGGCTGCGCTGTGTGTCGGGCGGAGCGCGGAGGGTGCGGTGCCCGTGCCCCCGGGCACCGGAGAACCGCGGGGCAGCCCCGCCGGGCCCGGGGACAGACCCTGCCCGGGGCCCGCCCCTCGGTGCTGCCCGGCTGTCGACTGAGAAAGGAGCGAGGGATTAGCCGTGAGAAGCGCCTTCTGTCCCGGCCCCGCTCCCCACCCTGTGCATGAGCCCCCGCTTGTCCGGGCGAGGTTTAGGAAGCAGAGCTTTTAATGTGGGGCAATTGCGTTGATCAACACACAGTGAGGGGCTCTGTGCCTTCCGCTCGTGGGAATAATAAGGGTGACGGTGCTCGGGGTGTGTGGCTGCACAGCCCCCAGCGGTGTGAGAGTTCACAGCCCTGGGGACACGGACACTGCCCTGCTGTGCCCAGCCTGGGTCCCAGTGAGAGCTCACAGCCCTGGGGACACGGACACTGCCCTGCTGTGCCCAGCCTGGGTCCCAGTGAGGGCCCCTGGAAATTCTCACAGAATGGTTTGGGTTGGAAGGGACCTTTAAAGGTCATCTCATCCAACCCCTGCAATGAGCAGGAGCATCTTCCTCTAGATAGGCTGAACCACCTCTTGAGAGGTTATTGTGTCAGTTAAGACCGTGGCTTTTCGTGCTGGCTCGGGAATTGCTGGCATTTGTACAATGCTGACATAAAGCATAAAGCTTGTCAGATGCTTGTGTGCATCAGGCAGCGAGGAACCTGCCCCTGGATTACAAAAGTGTGGATAAGTTGTCCTGAAAAAGAACCATTCTAATAATAGGTTGTTATTTCTGCTGATAGGGCTAGCAGGAACACAGGACACGTGGATAACAAGCAAGATGAAGCTGGTCATGAGTGAGTGCTGGTTATCAGTGCATGAGTCATGTTTAAAGAGACCTGCTCTGGTTTTAGTGCTGTTCCCTTCTATCCCGGGGCAGGCTGGAAAGCTCTGAGTAATTAAGGTGCTTGGCTGTGTTGTGACATGAGAACCCTTGGGCTGAGCATGCAATGTCTTCCTGTCCTGCTCCTCTGTGGCAGGACAGTTCAGAGCCAGCTGCTGTCAACACCAAGGCCGTGTGTGGCTGACAGACAGCGAGTGCCTCAGGACAGGCCTGTGCTGCCAGGGGGCTACAAGGGCACCAAACTGTGAGCAGCCTGCTCTCTGAAAGACTATCTAATTGGCTCTTAAGCATTTGTGTCTGAAACACGCAAGATTTCTTCTGGTCATCACAATACTCAGCTATTTTACCTCCTTCCCTTTTCAGCAAAGAATTGAAATCCATAAGCTTCGTCAAGGTGACAATTTGATTCTGGGATTCAGCATTGGGGGTGGCATTGATCAGGACCCTACTCAGAATCCTTTCTCCGAAGACAAGACTGACAAGGTCAGATGCTCTTTTCTGGTGGCACCTCCTTCTCCTAAAGGCTGAGAGATCCAGCTCAGCATCTGTCCTTGTCCTTTCACACTGTTACTGCTGAAGGTACTCTGCTGCCCCACTATCACTTGCAAAGTGAGGTTGGTTAAATGACCTCTCCACCTTTTCTATTTTCCAGCATTGCACAAGCCTTTTTTTAACTAGAATCCCATAATACACCACAAAGTATTTTTGCGTGGTAATAGAATGGCCCTTGAGTATTTGGTGCTCCCATATTTAGTGATGAACACTTCATTTTTTTCCAGGGTATCTATGTAACAAGGGTGACAGAGGGAGGCCCAGCAGAAGTCGCAGGGCTCCAGATTGGAGATAAGATCATGCAGGTAAGCACCAAGATAAGACAGTACTCATGTAGCACCAGGTGCACGCTGCAGACAAGCATCTGCTGGGGGAAGGAGTCTTCTGGGTACTTCCCAGGCCAGTCTGTGGGGTTTATAAATAAACTGAGCTGTGCCATAAGCATATCTGCTGTATGGTTCTGATAGAACAGTTACAGGACACCTGTGAGTCCCTGCACCTGCCTCATTTTATGGTTTTCTTTTTCCCAGGTGAATGGCTGGGACATGACAATGGTGACCCACGACCAGGCCAGGAAGAGGCTGACAAAAAGGAACGAGGAAGTGGTACGACTGCTGGTGACCAGGCAATCCCTGCAGAAGGCTGTGCAGCAATCCATGATGTCCTAATCCATCAGGGAGGTGGGGAGGGGTTAGGGAGGGAGATGTATAGACTGGCATCAAAGAAAGAAGCAAATACTAGACTGGAACAGGTTGTCTGGAAGGAGTGCATGTTCCTACCTGTGGTAAACACTACTTTTTTATTTTGAGTTCCTCTGGTGTAACTGGCAGTAGTAAAACAATAGTCCCCTCAGCAGAGTGCTTCTCTAAAGTCTGCCCTGCAGGTACATGGCAAGACTTTTGTCGTCATGGCTTTTGGGACAGGACAAACTCTAGTTATCTAAGAGCAACTGGAAAAGCCTTAACTTTGACAGGATTCTTCTGTAACACAAAAGCTTCCTATTTGAAGAGGAAATGTGGTTTCCACTGTGAGAAACCAGAGGATTTGCTGTGCCTAAGCTCTTAGAAGTGAGCTCTCCTGTCCCCCCATGCTATCAAATTAAAATGCCAGAACTGAGTTGCACACTGCTGTGGGGAGGAGCACTGTACTAATCCCACACCGTGTGTGAGCTGGAGAGTGTGCTGGAGGGTTTGGGGCATTACAGTTTCCTGCAAAGATTCTCTGTACAAAAGCAGTCTCTTCAGACAAGAAACAACTGAGTAGCACAGAAGTGTTAGATTAATCCCTGTGAAGTACACTACAGCTTCATGGACACTACAGTTGAACCTCACTGGCAGAGTAAAACCTTAATTCTCCTTGTTCCCTAGTAATTAGTAACATCACATGAACTGAGTTGAAATTAAAGGAATAGGGAGCAGGAAAGAAAACAATGTTGCTGAACTTATCAAAAAAGCTGCTTGTAGCTGTAGAGTTTTCAATTCTTCATTCCACTTCTATCAGACTTGAAATGGGAGGGGTGGAGGGGTGGATTTTGGTTTGTCTTCTAGAAGACTTTGCTTAAATCACTGATTTATTGGATGCAAGAGATGAATATGCCAGTAATTTGCAAAAGTGCCTCTTGACCAGATTTAAACTTCTAGTAGGATACTAAGTTGTTTAAATCAACATGTCACAGGATTGAGGATTCTTGCTGCAACACTAAGTTCATGATCTAGCATCCTGTGGTTTGTTAGCCAGCCAGCTTTACAATTACCCCAAAACTGGAGTTTTTCATCCTCCTCAGTTGATTTATACATACCTATACTTTCCTTAAGCAGTCTTCAGGTAAGCTGTTGTAAATAGAACATGAGGAGGTGGCAGACTAAGTTATTCAGTACATTACTGCTGTGCCATGTACCTACGTTGTGATTGATGCATCTCAGACTGTTCTGGGCACACCAGCAGATGCCTCTTTACCAATTTTGTATCTATGGAATTACTGCAATCCTGCTTTTGAATTTTGTAACTTAAGAATTTGGTAAATTTTAAGTCTTTCAAGTTGAAGTTATTTTTGTTACTATAAAGGATACACTGCTATTTGTACTGCTATTTCACTTGATTTTACACACAATAAAACCAAGTTGGATTTCCTGAGCTGTTTCTCCTTACATTTAAGAGTGCCGCATCATTTGGATGCTTCCAGCTGAGACCTGGACTGAGGTTACTAAGGTCTGGTTTCACTGGTGGATAGCTGTGGTGTTACTGAGCTGTCAGACCTCACCTGGACTCTAGCAGGGGGTGGAAGGGGGCTCTGGTTTTCCTTAAGTTGACATTGAGTGAAACACATTAGGTTTCAAGCATTCAATTATTGTTCAAGCACATATGCAAAGGATTCCCTCCTAGTTCTTTTAAAAGGTCTAACAACTTACCTTCCAAGTAATTCAAGACCTTGATCTCTACCTCGAGAGTACCATGTGTAGTTAGAAAGTTGCTCAGGAAAAAAAGCTTATGCTTAAACTTTAATCATGGGGCTGTTAACATGACTCACTGGTTTGATAAATCCTCGATCTTTACCATCCACTCATTAGGATTTAAGGCATGTCAGTAGAACGGAGCAAAATGAAGTCAGCAACTGGAAGTATTCAAGTCACTTTGAGCACTTGTCTCAGCACCTTTGAAAGAGCTTTCAGTGAAATAAGAGCACAGTTTCTGCTTCTCGGGTATTTTTTAATAAAGAGTTCAAATTCTAGCATTTGTGCATTTGTTACCAATCTCATTATTGTTGTGTACCACTCTGGGTGTTAATGCCAACCCGAGTGATGCTGCCTGAGGAGTCACAGCAGCACTTGGATCCACAGTCTTCAGTCATTACATTATTAAGTGGTTGCTTAAACAACATCTCAGATTTTTGGAAGACAGAACTCCCTTCTTTGTGCTTCACTTCCAATCAGAAAGAATCACTCTGGTCTTTCTCTTGCCTGTTGTTAATTAAAAACCAGCCATGTGTTGCTTGGACTGCTCACGCTAAACTGTCTGTGCAGCTTGAACAGGCACGAGTCTCCCCTGTGCAAGTGGTGGCCAGAGAGCTTGCTGTCCTTAAGGCATCTGGTAATCAGTGTTTGACAAGGCAACAGTTTGTATTCCACACCAGCGAGGATCAAATTGGAGAGAGACATCAGAATCAGTATTGCTGCTAACTGGCAGCAGGAATCTTGAAAGCCCTCAGCCAGAGCAGGGGTGAGTTCAGTTTAAAGTTTCTGTCCCCACAAGTGGTGTTTGTTATTCACAAGGTTCATACCCTTGTCTTCTGTAAAGGCAGTAGTGCTGGACCATAAAAACAATATCAAAGATGATGGAGAAGACACCCAGGCCAAACTTGGTTGGATCTCCAAAGATTAACTTCCACTGATCTGTCAAACACAAAATTGCAGTTAAGTCTAACTCCTCAAGTGTAGCCTTATCTCAAGACTATGAGGTCATGCCACACTTGTTAGAGAAGTACATGTTTATTATCTGGACTGCTTAGACACACCTGAACACTGACTGTGGTGCACACCTCATGTAAAGCTAATTAATAACTGTTCCTGTGGTTCCTTCAGAACAGCTACTTCATTTTATGTCTTGAGGGAATATGAACAGATTCCTTATTTTTGTATAAGAGCAGCTGTCCATACCACAGCACAAACATTCTCCTGAGATAACCTGCTGCTTTGTCCTGGGGTCTCATCCCATGAAGAAAGGTCCCAGCACCTCAGTGCCAGGCTTACCATTGTTGTATGACTGCAAAAACATCTGGAGGAGGCTGAAGCTCCCACCAATGAAGTCCAGCAACACATTGCCAATACTCCAGCCCTCAGTACTTTTGCGACGGAAATTCATGTACGCCTGGCGGTGGAACAAGAAGCCGGTCAGTGTGTCATGCACAGGCACTTGAGATGAGCATTTAAGCAGCTTTAGGTGTACCTATACTGGGTTTGTCACAAAAAGCCTTAATAAATAACCACTGGTGGTTTAGTGTAGTCAGACTTTCAAGAGCGCACACTGCAGGCTTAAGAATATAGTATAAAAGCAGAAGAGTTCAGAATTACCTGTGGAAAATATTTGATCAGTGTGACTGCTAACTTAATGTAGGAGAAGCAGAATAAGAACTGTAGCCAAGTCATCTGCTCAGCTGCAGCAAGAAACAGTGTTGTAAAGGTGAAGATCCACGCAAGTGCCAGTAGTCCAACAACAACTTTGGATACTTTCTGACCTGCTCTCTGAAACAGAAAAACAGATACACTTCAGCCTGTCATACATCCCCAGACACAAAGATACAGTTTGCTGTGACTGTGCCACACTACAGTCCAAACCTGTTCTACCAGTTAGGCTTGTACCACAAGGGAACTTGAAAATTAAGCAAGTGCTACAGCCAGGTGGGTTTGCAAGAGCTGATGAGCAATATTCATATCAATAATCTGAAACTCTGTTGTTCCTGAGTAAGGGGGAAACAATTCTTGAGTATTTATGGTGCATAACCTGTAACAATCTCCCAAATTCATTTTGATGATATCAAGAGTTCCTATATATGCAAAGGGTTGATAATGCCTTACTGTAAAAGACTTATGGTTGCTTTCTAATTCTTCCCTAGAAAAGACTATTGCACCTGGCAGTGGTGACAGATGGGCTGTTACAGTTTTGGCTTTAGCATCACCAAAGGAAGAACCCCAACTGAGAAACAGTTACCATCTAGAGAAAATTGGTTTGTTCAGATCAGAGGCTTTGACATGAGAATTAAACAAAGAACCACCTGACTGTAAAAATCAGTCTCACATGAAAAGGTGTGAATTACAGAGGGGCATTTACAGCAGTTTTTGGAGAAAAAAAGTTGAAAGAAGCTGCAAGGTTGAATTGCAGAGGATCCCTAAGGACCTGTCCTAGCATTGAGGAATGCTCCAAGTACCAAGGAAACAGCAAAGCACATACTTGTACTGTGTAGAGCTGTAATCTATATGCTGGCTAGGGATCTGCTTGGGAACTTCATGAACTTGGCTGTTTGCCTCAGTTACTTAGAGTGCCTAAGGAGTTTACTTATAAGCTTGGAACATCCACGAGGCTGAAGTAGATAACGATCAGTGGAGCTGCTGCTAGCTTAGGGAAGATGAAGGCAGGTGGATTGTGAGGCCTGGCCTCTGGAAAGGCCAGTGAAAGGGCAGAGAAGAGGATTTTGGAGCCCCAAAGGAGCAGTGAGGTGCCCAGCAGAGGGAGCTCTGCCAGAGCCGACAGGTGAGCCCAGCACCCAGACCCACCTCGTAGATGCAGCACTGAATGATGGTGAGGAGAGTTAGAGTTACTGCATGGAGACTGAAGAAAACATCATTGATTGCCACAGGGTTCACCCCGCTGGGATAACTGACCAAGAATTCCTCCTACAGGCAAGAGAAACTAAAATCAGCCACAGATCTTAACTCCCTTCTGTAGATAGCCAGCCTCTGGCAAGTATTAAGAGAGAGTCATGCTCACCTTAATCAAGGGAATCCAGAAGAGCCCAACATTAAACACACTGTATGCTATAAAGCCAGTAAGGTTTAATGCTATAAAGTCAAAGCTTAGTCCAACAACACTAGAATGGGGAATAAAAAAAAAAAGAGGAACATGCATCAGAGCATTACAGGCAGTTCCAGGGACAACTTGACCCTAAAATGTACCGATTTATAGACAATTTCTGATGTAAGCAAAAGCCTCAGGCATTGTGACAACACAATGGTGTGAGTTCATCAGGAACCAAGGTGAAATAACACAGCTCCCACAGACCAGGTTGTGTCCCTGCTGTTTAACTTGACCCCTCCACGAGCCCAGCTTGCCTGATAAAGCCATTCCAGCCTGAAGCACTAGTGCATCTCTGCCAGAAGAAATGTTTTCGTTTTCATATATAATGTTTCTATTTAGAGTCCCTTAGTTCAAGGGGAACTGGCCTAATGATGACACTACAAGGAAGTGTTTGAGAAACAGCTCTCAAGGCTGGCAACCTTTGAAAGTGATCATCACAATGGGCTCAGCCAGGTGATTTGCAACATCACACCAAAGGCAGTGGGGAAGTCTCATCTATCACAAATCAGTATTGGATGCACTTAGTTTCTCCTAAGCTGCATGTATAAAAGCTCACTGGGGCTGCAATTATTCAGATCCTGCCTTTGCCCTGGTTTTCCCGCATCTTTCCATGGATAATTCACAATAACCAAGATGGATGTAACTGAAGCTATGCCCATGATTTGCAGAAGTGCTGAAGTGACTTGCAAACACATCTTAAGTCTCTTTACCTTTTTCGTCGCCAGTTCTCAAAGAGTTGAGGATAAAAGGAGATAGACCAGGCGAGGAAATAGATCCAGCCAATCACCTCATCAGCATATCTCACTATGATGCTGTGAATCACCTGGAACTGAATCCTAGGTCTGATGGTCAATGCAAAAAGAATTAGTTAATTCATCTGTTCACACTTTTTCCAGGAGATTTTGCTTTGTTCCTCTTTGAGAGAGGAAAGAGTCCAGGTGTTGAGACAAGACAATAAGGATTCAGTTGGTTTCAGCTGATTTGCTCCCCTTTTCTTTAGTGTCCTTGTTATGTTTGGGACATCTCCCACTACAACCCCCCTTTCCTTCTTGCCTGGCTCTTTCCTTTCCATTCTTTTACCACAGGAATATTCAAAAAGGTAATTTTGTGCCTATGGCTTCCACTCTCTTAGCACAGGGTCTGTTAGGCAAGAGCAGAGCTGCACTTTGCACACTCTGCCAGCAAAGCCCCATGATCAGGCCTGTCCTGGGAGCATTTCACGTGCTCACCTCAGCATTTGCTTTGAGTCTTAAAAGCAGAAACAAAACAAGGAAGTAAAACAGGAGTATCTTGTTGCTCAGATGCTACTGAGAAGCAGCTACAATGCAGCTTTCTCCATCTTGCTTCCATGCCCTCTATTTATCAAAACACCTTGGGGTTTGCTGGAGGTTACCACACCTCAACTACATCCCACTTAACTACAAGGAAAGAATAGTTACCCCAAAGTCTAGGAAGCTATAGGAAAGTAAATGGAACTAAAAACCAGTTTCTCACCCAGTTAAGTTGGAATTAGTGGCATAAAGATAAACTGTTACTTGTCCAACATCATCTGCTTTCACTTGGAAATCTGCTTTAGTGTGACCTGCAGGGAACTGTACCTGCAAGGCAAAGTGGAGGGAAGAAAGAGGAGTTGCACCACACCAGCAGGAGCCCTTTGTTTAAGGTCACAAGTCTGTTCTGTCACTTACTTCATCAGGCAGTTCAACGATGGTGCTGTGCTTTGAGGAGTGTGTAATGTTAAGAGTTATCACCAGTGTATCATTTAATGGAGCCCTGTGAAGGCAGAGAAAACAAGTTAGGCTGGTGCCTGAGTTCAGAGATTGCTTCAGGCCTGTGGGGGAGTATCTGCTAAATCCTCTCAGCAGCCCACACACAGCAGGACATGCCTAGTTCTTGGAGGAACACCAGCACCAAAGCGTGTGATCGTCATATTGGTTCTTTTATCTGAACTAGAGAGGGCATGAGATACTATATGGCCACATTTTACCTCCCTCTTCTCCACACAAGTGGCAGAGCAAAGTAATTGCCACCAGAATCCCACCCTTGTGCTTGTTAACCCTTTGCTGGTAAAGAGGGGCAGAAACAATGCACGTGTACTTGGGGTGATGAAGGACAGAAATTACAGCTGTAAGAGAATACCAAAAAAACCCCTCTCCAAGTGGCATAGTCCTGCACAGCTTTCCTAGAGGACTCCACTGAGCATTTGTCCAGGGGTTATCCTTCTAGGAAATGCCAGTTTCTCTTAAGCATCAATTTCTAGCAATGGTGGAACTGCAAACTCATTTATGGAGGACAGCCCCTGTTCCAAAGGGAAAGTAAAGGTGCAATCATGATTTTACCTCAGAGAGATGGTGACGTTTCTTGAACTTCCCCTTTCTAAAGAAACCACTTCAGGGGCAGACAATACAATGACTCCATCTGGGGGAAAAAACCACCCACACAAATCTCAATTAATAAGAAGAGCTCCTTCAGAAAAACAACATATTTTCTTTTGTGCCATAAACATTTTGTCTATTGGTACCAGCAGTAACAGATCAATCCCATTAGTACACATGCAAACCAGCAAATGGAGTGCAGTGACTAAAGTTAAGGCGACTGAACAACTTAAAAGGAGAAGTAACTAACTGTCACTTGAATATGTTGCAAGGAAGTAATTTAGGTACTTGAAGTGCAGCAAAAGTTCGTGCCAGGCAAAGGCTATAGGATATTGCACACCCACCCTGTTTCTTGATGTGATCCTAGTAATCTAGAAGTCATAAATGCCCAAAATTTAGTTTCAAATAGCTTCTTAGGTCACAAATTCAAACCCAGGTACCCGGACACCCAAGAGATCCAGGAATCTCAAGCACCTTACTTACAGTGCTCTAAAATATTGAATTAAGGGCTACACTGTCCAACAACTCAGCTACTTTGTACCACACCAGGCTTTAAAAGCCATCGAGAATCCAAGTGCCAATACAACCCCTACCAAAACCTTAAGGTGGTCAGATATCAGCAGTTTCTACATTTGGAATCCATGTCCATTCTATTCATTGTACGTTTAAAACGACACAGCAGACAACGGAAAGAACAGAGAGCTATACAAAACTAAGAAAACGGAGAGGTAAACAGTTTGTGCAGGTTGGCCTGGACACTTCTTTTGCTCTGCTGCCACACTTTACACAGCGCTCTTAAGAAGTTGTTTAAGCGCAGAGGAGGCCCCCCGTTTACAGCGCACTCGGAGCAGTATTTAACCTGGCCCTGCAGAGGTGATTTTGGGGCAGGAGGGGATTGTTCCCTCAGAACGGTGCCCCGGCTGGCACCGCCACCTGCCCGAGGGGTGGGACAGGAGCTGAGCATCCCTGCAGGGTGTCCCTCAGGGGTACGCAGAGCCCCCCCGAGCGCTCCCCCACCCCTCGGGTGGCCGAACACTCACCGGCGGGCCCCAGCAGGGCGAGGGAGAGGCACAGCAGGGCGGGGAGCAGGGGCCGCGTCCTCATGGTGGAGAAGCTGCGGGGAGAAGCCTCGCTGAGGAGCCGCGCCTCTCGACGGGGGGCACAGCCCGCGCCCTCAGCCGGCACCCAAGGCAAACAGGCTCCCTCCCCAGCGCCCCTCAGGGAGCGCCCACCTCCCCGTCCCTCCGTGTGCCGGGACCCCCGGGGGCACACCTCGGCATCGTTACCTCAGAGCCGTCCGGTGACGGGCCGCCCCCCAGCCCCACCCTGCAGGACTACAACTCTCGGCGGCCCTCGCGCCGCCCCCAGCCCCCCGCGGCTGGCGCCGCGCCGCGGGGCACGCTGGGACTTGTAGTCCCGCCGCCCTGCCCCGGGGAGCCCCGGCGGAGCGCGGCCCGCGGTGCTCCGGGGCAGGCGGACACCCACCCACCTCCTCACCCACCCACCTCCTTCGGCGCCCAGCGCCGCCACAGCTTTTCCCTTTTCGGCTCTCACGCCAGGAGACCGCCCGTGGACTGCCCGCCCAGCGCCCACCGCGGTGCTGCGGCCGCCCCCGGGGCCATCTTGGGCGTGGCGGGGCGGGCGCGTGAGGGGCGAGCGGCGCCGGGCGCTGCGGGGGTCTGGCTGCGCACACAGAAAGGCCGAGTTTTGACAAAAAGTCTGGTTTAAGGGTGCGCCCGCCAGCGGGGAGGGCCGGGGAAGGGCGGGTTGGAGGGGTAGGGGCCGGGGAGCGCTGAGGGGGAGGCACCCTCAGGGCGGAGGGCAGAGTCCAGGGCCCGCTCCTGACCCGGCCCGGGCAGCCCGAACCGCGTGTGCCCTCGGCCTTCGGGGGGCAGGTACCCTCGGTTCTGGGGGACAGGTGCTCTTAGCTGTCAGGGACAGGTGCCCTGGGTTCTGGGGGGACAGGTGCTCTGGGATCTCTGGGGGCAGGTACCCTTGGTTCTTGGGGACAGGTGCTTTTGGCTTTCAGGGGACAGGTTTCCTTGGCTCTCGGGTGACAGGTGCTTTTGGCTCTCGGGGGACAGGTACCCTCGTGGGTCCCGGCATGGTTGGTGCAGGCCCACCCGGGTGTGGTGGGCAGGGTGAGAGCAGCCCCCACATGGCCGGGCCCCAGCAGGGCTGTGTGCTGGGCATAGACCTGGGCACCACGTCGGTGAAGGCAGCCCTGGTGACGGGCACGGAGCAGGGGCTGGCGCTGGCACACAGCTGCTCCAGGGAGACACGGGCACACACCGATAGCCTGGAGGCTGGACCGCAGGTAAGGGCTGGCAGGGAAGTTAAAGACACCAGCCTTGCAGTGCTTGGGTTTTGCTGCACTGTGCAGACTCCCAGTGGCTTTCCTGGATTCTTTAATGCCTGGATGGACAGGTGGTTGCTGCCTGTTTCTGCATACCTCAAACTAGAGTTAAAACACTCCCTGGTCACTGTGGAAGGAAGTCAAGTAGAGCCGTGTGTTTTAAGAAAGACACAGGTTTTGAAAAGTTGCCCAAGATAATCTAAAACTCCTCTACCATGAGCCACCACCTTGTCTTTGACACTCCCAGTCAGGAAACTTGCCAACTGGAAAGGTATTTTATTTTGCACTTTAGTATGGGATGGAATCATAACTGGAAACTCCCCATGGAAATAACCAGGAACGTGTATTCATGTAAGGGATCTTCACATCCATTCTGTTGATCAGTCTAAAAAAAAGGACGAATCAGAATCATAAAAATGTGCTTTAACATTCTTCTGACTTAGTATTGTAGTGAGTCCAGGGTTAATTTCTGAGCAAAGATACCAAACATGCCAACCCTCCTCCCTACAGCCATGTTCGTGCAGCCAAAAGTCCACTTGCACAAAGTTCACATTTATTTGTAGACTATATTTGACTAGTTTTGTTTGTAGTCTTGATACTGGTCTGTCACAAAGTAATCTGAGTCTTTGAAAGTTTAAAAGCTGGAATACAGCTGCTTCTGGGGCACAATTTGGTCAATTTGACAAGTATATCAGTTAGCTGGGTAGTTCTAGAAATAAATTATCCAGAAACGAAGTATCAGCATCATGAAAATCAACAGTGAGTAGCTAGGGAGGAGCTTGAGGAAGATTAAGGGAGACTGCATGCCAGTCAGAACCCGTGGATAATCCTGTTTGTGAGGAAAATGAAGAGCAATATATAAGGTGAACTAATGAAAGCATGTAGTGAGTGGTAATGGATTTTTAAAGGTATGGTTGAGTATGGTAGCTTAGGAAATTACAAATTATTTGACCTTCAGTTTAACAGGCTGTTACTTCATTCTCAACCTCCTAGCACTGGTTTTTAGTTTTTTGGGGGGTTTTTTTGCATTTTTTTCCTTTTTACAGCTTAATAGTGAATGTTACTCTAATGTATGCTGTTAAGCTCGATGAATTCTGTTCTTCACTTCTGACTATTGTTTAATAAATACACTGAGTGAATCTTAATGGCTGCATGCTCAGGATAATGCTTTGTGATTGCAGGGAATGGAGCAGAATGTCCAGAGAATAATAAGAGCATTGAATGAGTGCCTTGCTGCTCTCCCTCAGCAGCAGCTTCAGCAAGTCAGCCACATTGGTATTTCAGGACAAATGCACGGGGTTGTGTTTTGGAAAAGTGATAAAGGTAACATTAATTCTTTAACATTCCTGTTCAGAGTATTATGATGCAGAAAATTAAATTTTAATACTGAAATGACTCTATTATTAAACTGCTTCTTCGTTCGCTTTGGTCTTCTGTAAAACAATCAACAGAAGACCTTTTATGGGAATTTTGCTTTTTTTACTGGAATCTCAGCTACTTACTATAGTTAATTATATTGTTTGCACAATTTAGTTAAAGAATTCAGTCTAATGAGATTCCTGCAGAGTCAGCACAATTATTCATGTGAAGCAGAAAGAACATATTTGTGGCTTATTAATTGTTTCTCCATCACGTGCTATCTGCTGCCACTTGAAAGAACATCTGCATTGTGTGAATAACTTGCAGGGGGATTTTATTCCCCTCATAAAACACTTGCCGAGATGCTGTCCAGCATCTCCATAACTTTCTGGTTTTTTCTCCCAGAAATTTCAAGCCATTTTTTTTCCTAGCAAGTCACAGACTCTCATATTGCATTCATTTTGTTGCTTATGCTCCTGTTAGTAGGAGCTGAAGAAGGACTATGGTCATGATTTTGGGTGCTCAGCTGCTTGTCAAGACCTCAGAAACAAAATCAGCTGCAGAGAGGTAGTCACATGGGGCTTGATTGTTCAAATACCCAGATAATCCTTGTGATTGTGAGAATATTTGAAAAATCCAGGCCTTGGATTGCCAGCCCTGTGAGATAGCGATGGATTACCTTCTTGACTAATGCCTTATAAACCTGCTGAAGTCTCAGGTTTTCAGAGTTCCATGTCTTCTTTTTCTTTCCCTTATGATGTGCACATCTAAACAATTATAAAAGTCTTATTATAATAGGAGTTATGAAGATTAAGCAAAGATTTATTGTAAACCGTAGAATAGATTTTTCCAAAAGTGCTAATCATTGCCTGTCTGAAATTGTCAGGGTCTTAATTGCTTGAAGAGACACTATACTATTCATTTCAGGCTGCAATTTTATGTTAAATTCTAAAATGATTAGAAAGAAAGAAATCCAAAGGCTGATGGACTGAAGGAGCTGTTGTTGCTTTCCACCTGTCCCAAGAGCTACATAACAAAGCCTCATGGGTTCACAGACACAGGTTCTTATGTCATACGGGTAAATATTTTATGGCCTAAAGCCACATGCCACTTTAGTTTCATTTCTATCAAATGAAACAGGGTGTTTGCTCTCATTTATTTTGAGTGGACTAAGTGAATCCAGGACCTTTGGGACACAAATAAAATTTTTAGTAGCATCCTTTAGGGTTAGATTTATGGTTAATAATATTTCTTAGAATCCATTTAAAACTAGAAAAGCAAACCATTTGGAAGTTCAGTTCAAACAGATTTGATAGAACAGGGAATTGAGGGAACAAGAAAAAGTACGTGTTTTGCTTTGCATGTTTCACATGGGCAGTTCATTACTAATACAGCATTCTCCAGGTCATGGTGTGGCAGATCCCAGTTAAGGTTTGTATGTGAGAGAAGCCATATCAGTTCCTTGCCTCCCACAGCAGAACTGTGGTTGGGATTTTTTGTGGCTCACCTATTATTTAAGTTGGATCTTTAGTATCTCAAGGTGCAAGTTGCTTGCTCCTTTAGGCACTAGGAGTGTGTAGAGAAAAGGAAGGCCTTGGATACCATTCTCTGCTTTAGCAAAGGATGACTGGCATTATAACATTATCTGGGGCTGAAAACTATAACTAATTAGTTTGATTACAATCTCTACTGGCTCTGTTTCTGCTCTTTTTCCAGCATGTTTAACAAATTATCAAGCAGGTCCAGAAATGAGGAATGCCAGGCAGGCTGTGCTGCAGGAAGTCACTGGACTTCTTGGATCCTGTGTGTTTCAGGTTGCCAGTGGACAGAGAGTGGCACAGGCCCTGCCTTTGAGCCACAGGAGGTCAGTCACCTGGTGACCTGGCAAGACGGGCGCTGCAGTCCCACCTTCCTCTCCTCTCTCCCTCTGCCACAGTCACATGTGAGCTTGGCTACAGGATTTGGATGTGCCACGGTCTACTGGTATTTAAAGAAGAGGTACATTGCTTCTCGAAAGGGCTTCTGTGTCAGGCAGTTTCTCACCTTGAATTTATGTGACAATTACTACTCCTGTAGCATGTTAATGCTGCTGCAGGCTGAGGGGCTGTGTTTCTCTGTAATCATAATCTTAAGTAGTCAAAAAATATTTAAAATGGCAGTATTTAATATAAATTATGTGCAACTGAGCATGCAAGGATCTCTGACCTCATAAAACTACTACAGATCTCTAATAAAAAGAAAAGTTTTTGACCATACAGTAACAGAAGCCTAAAAGTATCATAGAGTAATTCTAGTCTATTGTGCCAGTCAGAGGAGCTCTGCTAATGCAGTTCGAATAGTCTCCTTTTGCCTTGTGCTGCTTGTGAAAATAACAACCATGCCTAGAACAGTCACAGAGCTGCTTGGTCTGGTTGCTGCCAGATGCTAAAACAAGTAGCCTCTAAATTCATTTTGGTTCCTTCCTTCCTCAGACACTGAGATCCTCATGAGGTGTTACGGGTGCTCTGCTTTGTTGTGGTGTCTTTGCAGAGGATATAATTTTTCACTTATGACTAGGCATCAGCCAGATTTGCTCTTCAGTTTCATCTTTCTCAAGGAGTCTTTCTCTGCAATGAACTCAGGTTCAATAAATAGGGAAAAATTTATTAGGTCTTGGTTTCTTCCAGAACGTGTCCAGCAAATATATGGAACACAGAGTGATCTTATTTTAGAGCTTATTTCACCATCTGATACATTTCCATTCATATCATTTGTGGATCCCTGACCAACTGTGGGAATTTATTTTCCTCAAATGCTCCAGGATCAACTGAGTACCATTTTTTTCATGCAAACAATTACTACTTTCCTGGTAACTTTTGCAATGCTGTGCTTTTGAATCAAGACAGCTCATTCCTTCAAGCTGCTGTCTCTCCATCCTCCATCAGGAGATAAGTATTGCTGCAGCTTGGAAAACAAATTCCATTTGAAAAAACCAACCAAAACAGTAAAATGCAGGTTAATCACTGAGGTGGCAGTTTAATTTGTAGATGGGACCACATGTATAAAGTTCCTCATAGCAATCAAAATAATCTTCCTCCCACTGCCATAAAGCAAAAAACCCTAATTGGTTTTAAAATGTCTTGTTTAAAAGTCCAGAATTTCTGAAGGCTTATGATGCAGCTGGCACTATCCAGGACTACGTGGTTGCCATGTTGTGTGACCTGAAGAAGCCACTCATGTCCGTCCAGAATGCTGCCAGCTGGGGATATTTTAATTCCAGAAGCAAAAGCTGGAATACTGACATGTAAGTGCTAAGGTCATTCCGTGGAGTCTGTGCATTGCTTGTGTCAGGCAATGAGAACACCTCTGTGGGCCCTCAGTGTCAATGTACTGCAGCTAAAAAGGGATTGAAAGTTATTCCTCATCGGTTCTGGCCTGTACTGATGAACTTGTGAGAGTTTGCTCTGGTTTATAGGGCATATCTGTTTAAATTGTATAAAATCTGGTGCAGTACTTTTAGAAATACCTGCCAACGGCAGAGCTGAGAGACTCATCAGTGGGTGCTTGAAATCCAAACTGTTCTCTCCTGTTCTGTGGTGGGGTGGGGTGGATGGGAATGGACAGGTTCATGCTGCAGCCACGGTGTTCCCTCTGTCATGGTAAAGTAAAGATAGTCATCACTCTCTAGTTCTTTCAGCTGAGCTCCTTTGTAACTGCTAAGACTTACTTGTGATGATACTTAAGAGTTACTAAGCTACAGGAAACCTTACAAGGAATCAGTTTATTTATTTACTCATTTATTTTAATGATTTACTCTTTCAGGGCTGAGTGCTAAGGCCTTATATGTTCAGGGCTTAGGTTAGGCCAGGACTCCAAGGTGAAAGATCTTCTCATCAAGGTATGAAAGAATGACAGAAACTTGCATTTTGCCAACTGAACTTTTACTAATGTGGAGTTGTTGCTGTAGCACTATAGTGTATCTTGCAGCTAATTGTGTAAGGAGTTTGTTAGATTTAACTTGTTGTGATTTGGTTTTGAACCACTAATTGCATGACAGTTTTAAGTTCTTTGACACTTACCTGCATTTTTTGCTGATTTTGTGATTGTCCCTTTACCCTGGAACTGCTTGTCCATGTGACATCAGTAGGTTAAACTTGCTGAACACGTACTGTATAATTTCAGGCATTCAAATTGCATATAAAGGGAAACTATTTATTCTTCTACACTATTTTAGTTTACCCAGCCCTTTGGACTGGAATGCTGCCCCTGTCCAAGACAGAGATTTCTAAATAGGTGAAGGCATCCATAAATCCAGCAACCACAAATGTATGGCCAGGTTCATATGTGACTTAAAAAGGTCTTTGTAGTCATGCCACAGTTCCCATCCTGCTTTCCTCCAGTAATGTTGTTCTGATTACAGACTGAAAAAATCCGGCTTTCCTGTTCACTTGCTTCCAGAGGTGGGAGACCCCGGAAGCATTGCAGGCACAACAATCTGTGCATGGCATGGAATACCCAAAGGAGCAAAAGTTGGAATTGCTCTGGGAGATTTCCAGTGCTCTGTTTATTCCTGTCTGACTGAGAGGACTGATGCAGGTATGGTCATTTTGGTATCTGATTTGGTTTCTCGTTGTCTTCCTTCAGCGTGACCTCGTAAAACACTGAGTATTCTCTTTTTTCATTTCTTTTGTGTTCTAGTTCTTAATATCAGTACCTCTGCTCAGCTGACCATCTCAATGCCCCTGGGTTTCCAGCCTCCAGAGACACCAGATCCTTCCTCAGCTATTACTTATTTTCCCTACTTCAATGATGACTACTTGGCGGTGGCAGCATCACTCAATGGAGGCAATGTGCTGGCAACATTTGTGGGCATGGTGGCACGTTGGACAGAGGAGCTGGGTAAGTCATGTAAGGGAGAGTTGAAGCTTAAAATTGAGATTGATCATCAAGGTAAAAGGAAGCTGGAAAAAACAGTTAGATTTGGGCCACGGAAAAAGATATCCAATATTTTGCTGAACAGGTGGGTGAGCATCCATCATAGGTCTCCACATGTGAGACACACCAGCCCCCTTCAGATCAGTAACATGGTATTTGCCATCTGCAGGACTTCAGGTTGAGGAGTCTGCCATCTATACACGGATAATCCAAGCGGCCTCGGCCCAAACCCACAGCAAGCTCTCAGTCCACCCAACCATCTTTGGAGAGAGACACGTCCCTGAGCAGTTGGCATCAGTGAGCAACATTGCTGCCTCGGAGCTCTCCCTGGGCCACGTCACCAGGGCCCTGTGCCGTGGCATTGTCCAGAACGTGTGCTCCATGTTACCTGTGCAGCGCCTGGCGGAGACGGGCGTGAGGAGGATCCTGGGCAGCGGGAGTGCCCTCGCCAGGAACGAGGTGCTGAGGCAGGAAGTGGAAAGGGTTTTTCCATTCCCTGTGGTTTATGGGAAGGATGTCGATGCTGCCATGGGGGCTGCCATGGTGCTGTTCCATAGAAAATAAACTAATTATTTGGAATGGCCTGAGATGGAGCTTCTGGTTTTTTCCTCACTGTACATGTTTCTTTTCAATTCGATCTCAGTCTCACTCATTAGCATGGCAAACAAACCCTGCATTTAATGTCCGCTTCTCCTTGTGGATCTGCACATTTTGTTGCTCTGTCATTCCCATTTGTGAAATGAGAAGTAATTACCACATTAAATTTGTCTGAGTGACTGGGAAAGATCCATTAACTTTCTGCATAAAATGATACTTCATGCAAAGCTCATTTTCCTGGTAAGAATATGTTTGGAGGGACTAGGAGAGATGAGCAGCTGTCTGTAACTTAGTCTGATGCTTTCATTAGAGGCTTCTTGTCCTTAAGCTGTTTCACAATATACAGGCTGACAGGCAGCAGACCAGGGTGTCAGCCTAGTTTGGGAAGGGTTTGGTGGCTCCTGCACAGAACAAATGGCAGTTGTCATGTATTGCATGTTGTCTCTGTAAAAGATGGAATGTTGCCTTGGCTTGAGCATCAACAAAATAATCAAAATGAAACACGGAGGATTGTCTCTACCCACCTTGGGTGCAGTGGACTAAGGTCAAAGGCATGACTAGGCTGGTACCATGACTGCAGATGCTTGGAATGCAGGGATTATAGCCAAATGGAAAATGCATTTGTAGGGTGAGAAGTAATTATTTTCTTTATTTGACACACATAATTATGTTTGGGTTTTGGGTGGGAGGGTGGATCTCTCTGAAACATTCAGAATTTGTGATAAACTGGAGGAGGTATTTTAGTGTATTTGATCTGAAGGTGTTTCTGATTTTGCCCTTCCTGTATTGTGTCAAATTAAGCTTTAATCAATTAGCTAGACTAATCTGTTTTTAGTGTTGGGTATTGCTCCTTAAAATTTCCAAGTTTTTATCCCCCATATTATGCTCTTAGAATTTACTTCTTCCTCTACTCTTTATTTTAATGTGAAACCATTTATACTTTTCAGTCTACAACAAGATACATATACATTTCTTTTGCTTTAATGACATGGGAAGCAAGTAAGATGTTTCATGTTATCTAGATACAGTTTCATTACTAGGAAGCATGTTTTTCTGCTGGAATATGGACATGGATTCTTATCTCGCTCATTAGCAACATCTGGACTGACGTTTTCATAGTGAAAAAGCTGTGCAGAGTTCTGAGATCTTAATTACAGAGATGCTTAATTTCCAACTCCCTCCACCCTCTCTCCATGCATCTGTTCTATGTCATTTTTAAGGAACTGTTGGCATATGAAGAAATTACAGAGAAAGTGTAGACTAGATTAAAGAAAAGTCTGAATTTGTTATGTATAGTTTTCCCTCTTACATTATTATAAAGTGTATTTGTATCAGCATATCTGCTTTCATTTTGATTGAATAACTGGAAAGAGCTGATGATACTGTTCCAGTGCACTGTTACCCATGAGATTAAGTGGCATTTGCTTCCAGAAGCTGGTAATTGTGGCCTGGTTTTAGGTTCTGTTAGCAAAGGCAAGGCTATCTCTGAGCTGCAGGCCAGCCTTGGATACATCTTTAGGATCTCTGCACATCTGCTGATGCTTTTCCATTTGCAGTGATGGAGAGGGCTCTTAGTCAGTAAATCCCTCTCAGGCACAGAGGTTGCACCAAGCCTTTGCAGCATGTTGGAGGCAGGCCCAAGGAAAAGGAATGAATTCCTTCGTGCTTTTTACTGGCTTACTTTGATAAGCATTCACATCTCCTTAAAACCAGATCCCTGCTGAGATGGAATATGTTGCAAAATATATGATGGAGATGTTGCAAAAAGCAATGGAGGGCTGCTGGCAAGAAGGAAATAACATCTTCCCAGGAAACAGGCTGAGGAGCTGCTGAAGGAGGCACCAAAAGTCACAAAACAGCAGCAAGCTCCCAAAGTGTGTCCATTGGAGCACAGTGAGACTGAAAGGAGCTGATGCCTGGAACGGGAGGAGAGGGAGAAGGAGCATCCAGCAAAAGGCAGCAGCCAGAAGCCAGAGACTGAATAAGGGAGACCCTCCACTGCTCCATGGAGTTTTCCTACTGAGTGTCTGCTTGGGAGATGGTGAAGGAGTTAATTGCAATGTTGAGTGAGATGCTCTGCTCAGCAAAGCTCCAGGAGCACCAGCTGAGGACCTGCCTTGGTGGTAATCTATACTTACACATCACATTAATATAGGCTTGTTATCCATTTGATTCAATGCCATAGGGTGTTCTAAGTAGCATAATTAGTTTGCTATTAAATAGGCAAATGTATAATTCTTTTATACATCTGTGGGTAGATGGCAAGACTAGGAGGACAGCTGCCCTTTGCAAAACATAGGACAGATAATTTCATTAAATAGTTTAATAATCTGCTTAAAACATCAAGAAGTCTGGGAGTTGCTCCTAGCCTAACAGCTACATCCTGTCAGCCTGGGCTCTGGAAAAACTGTTCCTCTAGCTTTTGTGAGAAAGATCCTTTGTAAATTATATATTTAAAAATGTTTGATGCAGTTCTTCATTTTTAAGGGTGTTAGATCCATCCTGGATTAAATAAGATTTTTTTTTCCTAATTGCATTAATATTTAGAAGCTGACTTACATATGTAATTTAAATAAAACGTGGTAGGAATGTGGAAAAATAGAAAGGCTTTAGGACTTTCCTGTAGTTGGTTCTCCCTCAACTGTGTTCTGAATCAGTTTATCTTTAAAACACTTATCTTTAAATCAGCCACCCAAGAAAGATGTCCAGGAAGATGACTGTGGCATATTTCACAAAGTTTTGCAAATTGAAATGAAACTGTGACCCACAGAAACAATTGTTGTCTGGTGGTTTGGGTGTTTTTTTGTAAACTTGAGTGTATTTATGAAGAGGAAATCTGGAGAAGAATATCCATTACTAAATGCAATTAAAGGGGAGGAAAAAACAACAGTTCTTGTAAAGAGGTCTGCTAAACCTCTGGGAATAGAAGCCACTGATGCTTCTGGTTCCAGAATTGTTCCTAATTATCTTATTGCTCTATTCTTTGTTCTTCTAGTGAATTTCCCTTGATTCTAAAAATCAGCACATAGAACACTTTTGCAGACAAATGAAGTGGAGGAGCAGACTCTGAGGGCTTCTCAGTGCAGGCACCTTGGAGGAGGAGTATCTGGCACCAAATTCCTGTAGATCCCTGGGTGTTTACTGCAACTGGAGTGTTTTTCAGAAGACAGGATTTTTGTCAATATATCTGTAAGTTTGGCATGTATATTTGCTGTTATTTTTGTGCTATTATTTATTTTAAGTTGTGACATGGCAAGGCATTCTATCAAAACTGTTTCCTTATTTATTGTGTCAAATTTCAATGTACGTGGATTTCAAAGAGTTCAAGTAAATGATGTGTTTTTTAGAATAGATAATATTTTTTTTTAAATACTTCTGCAGAATTGTGAAGGTTGTTCCCCTTGCAAACTCATACTCGCAAGGAAATACAGCTTTGTCTTCATTATCAAATGTATTATCAACAGGGTTAAAAACAAAAGCACATATAATGACTAGACTAGGTTTGAGCAATTGCCAGGGAGACAGGATTGAGCCTATTCTGCACATTTTAATATTACATTTATTCTGTGGAAAATAAGTGATTCTGTTTTCCATGGGCATCTCGCTGATCTTCTTGGCTGAATCCACATTAATTCAAATAAGCCAAAAAGTTAAAATTATACATGACTGTATTCCCACTCTGTATTTTTCTACTTTTTTATAGAACTGTTTTCATTCCTTTTTTACTGAAATATTCATTCTACTGTAATTTGAGTATCCTATTCCAAGTGGAAATATTTTGATTTCTTATTTACAGAACAATTAAGTTAATAAGTTATTGTGTTATTCTTTCTGAGTGATTCTAAGGACACAAAGAACTTGGAAGGTGAGTTAAAGTGCAGTTGTTAGTGTTTTGTCCATACTATGCTGGTTTGTTTCCAGGAACCCTAAATGTGCAAGTTTGCAAACTGATGTTTTCTTTACATTTACATTGTACAAAATCATGCAAAATACAAATGCCTGACAAAAGTTTCTTTCCTGTCCTACTTGATATAAATATTAACTATTCCCACAGAACTGAAAATCCAGCTTTAATGTACAATGTGGATTTACAGAGAACCCTCAGAATACTCTTATGAAGAGAAACAACCTTGAAGAGTGTTTATGATGTTGTTTTCACACTGAATGTACAGAGAAGATTACTGACTACTGTAATATGGTTTATAATTTAAGGCTTTTTGAAGATCTGGTGACATCCCTGTGCTCAAAGCTGTAAGATTTCCAAGCAATGTAGGATCAGGGTATGTTTCTAAGCCAGCGATGCAGCAGTTCAAATGGGATGTATTCCTGTCTGCACTGCTGGAGCTCCAGAACATTCTGGAATGTGGCATTAAGACATTTGTCTGATTCAAACAATTTGATAAGAAAGCAAAAAAAAAGTTAAAAAAAAAAGGCACTCTGTTCTGTTTTCAGCAGAGTATCTTATCTGTGAGGGGGGTGAGCATTGGCACAGGGTGCCCAGAGGAGCTGTGGCTGCCCCATCCCTGCAAGTGTCCAAGGCCAGGTTGGATGGGGCTTGGAGCACCCTGGGCTAGTGGAAGGTGTCCCTGCCCATGGCAGGCGGATGGAATGAGAGGAGCTTTAAGGTCCTCTCCAACCCAAACCATTCTGTGATTCGATGTTAACTGGTGTCAAGTTCTTTGTGGTTGTAAATCAGATAGGATCAGAGGTGTGGTTTTACAGTCACCCCTTATCTGTGGTAGCCTTTCCCTTTTTGTGTCTCACGTTTGAGGTGACACTCCTCTCTCAAGAATCACAAGCTCCAGTTTTCATCAAGCACTGCCATAACTCTGGCAAAGCCATTAAGTGCTGGTTTTCCTGTGTGCAGGAAGCCCTGTGTGCTCAGCACCCCAGAGAGCCGGCTGTGGCACACGCAGGCTTTGATCACATGCCTGATAGAATCATGAGAATAAAGTGTGGCACAAACCAGTTAGAAAGTAGAGGAGCAAAGCAGAGATTGTTGAGGTTTAAGATTGTTCAGGTTTCACCAAGGACTGGAGGAGGATGAGGCACTAGTTTTAAGCAGCAGTCAGCTCTGCAGTGAGATGGCTGGCAAGCTCTGGGCTGCTCTGGTTTGCTTTCTCCATTCTGGAATGGGTAAGGGCAGTGGGCACAGGAACAAATGATGTGCAGGTAATGACCTACTAAACTGTTCCAACTCTGGGCACACTGAATTTGTGTCCATCTGCCTCATTTCTGGGATGAGAGCAACCAATCCATTTGCTGCTGTTTATGGAGCAGGTAAAGAGTCCTAGGTAAAAAGGGACTCATAGCCCTGTAAAATGCTGACTTGAGGTGTTTGTGTCCTTCCTCACAGACTGCCTGCTCATTATGTCTTCCATTCTTGGGAAGATGAAGAAATTTGGCAGTTTTGACATGGAGGAATCTGAAGGGGCAGATGAACACACAGAAGGGGAGGACTCTGCCCTGGAAACATCTGACAACCCCCAGGGCCCAGTCAGCACCAGGGTGCAGCCACCCAAAAGCAACATCTTCGCAAGACGTGGGCGGTTTGTGATGGGGGACAGCGACAAGGACATGGCTCCCATGGACTCCTTTTACCAGATGGATCACCTGATGGCACCTTCTGTCATCAAATTTCATGTCAATTTGGAGAGGGGGAAACTTCACAAGTAAGTTCGCACCTTCACGAGATGTGGTTGTGATGAATAGTTTGACAACTGCAGACCGTGTTTCTCAGAGCAGCATTTGCTCTCTTCACATGAGCACAACCATTTTTTCAGTTTCACTATTTTCTCTGCCAAAATAAGGGGTGTTGCAGCTGAAAGGGGCAACAGCTGTTGTCCCTTGGCATCTCTGAAAGTTCAGTCCATGGATATTTTGCCCAAAGTTAGCAGGAGGCCTTTATTCACTTGCCTGAGACTGTTCAGTAAATGGGCATCCCTCAGAATGAGAACAAGGGATGGCCTGGCTCCAGGCCTGCAGTTACACTGCCATACTTCAGTGCCTCTTCTGAGTCTTGTGGTCAGCTTTTCAGCAGCAGACACATAACTTCATCAGGACAGTTGCTTGCAGGCTTTGTTGATCTTGTAGTCTTTGCAGGTCCATCTATTCTAATCTGCAGTGCTTCCTACTTCACACAAGCAAATGAAAAATAGTAGTCTGATAGTTTCTAAAAGGTCTGTTAAATATCTGACTTCTGGTAACTGAAATTTACTCTTGTTAGGCTCCTGTCTACAGATTCCATCACAGGCTGCTCAGAGAAAGCTTTCAAATTTTACGACCGCAGAAGGATCTTTGATGCCGTAGCCCGAGGCAACACAAAGGACCTGGGTGACCTGCTACTCTACCTTAATAGAACCTTCAAGCATCTCACGGATGAGGAGTTCAAAGGTACCCTTTAGTGGCACATGCCTGAAGTTGCTCTCTTCTTCTTCCAACGGTGCTCCTGAGATGAAAACAAAACAAAAAAAAGGATAATTATGTTATATGTCTGCAGGAGGTCCTTTAATAGCCAGTACTTCCCTATTGATTGGGCAACCCATTGATTGTAAGGTTACAGGAGCTGAATTTTTCTGTGAAACCCTAAATGAGTTTTCTTGTCTTTTGAAAAGCACCTCATTAATTCCTGCTTGACTGGGTGTAGATGGTAGGTTTGTAATCACTTCAATACACCTTCAATCTTTTGTGTTATAGAGCCTGAAACTGGGAAAACCTGTTTACTGAAAGCCATGCTGAATCTGCATGATGGGAAAAATGATACCATTCCCTTGCTGCTGGATATTGCAAGGAAAACTGGAACTCTGAAAGAGTTTGTTAATGCAGAATATACTGACAACTACTACAAGGGTAAGAGAAGCAGCTGCTGCAGTGAATCCTCAGGCTGCTAAGACTGAGTCTTCTGCATGAGGCCTTATGCCTGAGGATGCAGCACCCCAAAGTTCCAGTGTTAATAATCTGTGCATTTGTGCTGGGAGTGTGTTCTGTGCAATATTCTGCCATTTTTTATATACAGTGATTTAAAAATGAGTTCAGGGGATGGCCATTTGCTGTTCGTGTGGGTTTTTTCTGTTCAGTTCTAGAGCCTTTCAGTGTGCAAAGCTCCCAGTTCCACCCTCTGGCATGGCACTGAGGGAATTGCAGTGCCTGAAAGCTCTCAGTTTGTATTAAATGCTGAAGATTGCTGTCTTTGCAGGCCAGACTGCTCTTCACATTGCCATCGAGAGAAGGAACATGTACCTGGTGAAGCTCTTGGTCCAGAATGGAGCAGATGTTCATGCAAGAGCCTGTGGGGAGTTCTTCAGGAAAATCAAAGGGAAATCTGGCTTTTATTTTGGTAGGAGTGAGCACAGTATGGGCTTTATTGATTAAGTTATCCTAACAGCATCCCAAATGCAAACTGTTTAATAATCCTGTTCATGTGAGACTGGAGGCTCAGGAGTACCAGATGGGCTGTTCCACCATTAGGCCAAATATTTACTCCCAAAGACTGAGTTTATAAAGAAACACAGTTGATAGCTGATGGTATTTAGTGTGAACTTGGTGTCAGCATCTCTTTGTTCTCTGAGCACTGTATCCTTTGAAAGGTTGTAACCTGCTACTGTCCTGTCAGTGTTTTTTTAAGCAGCTGTGTTTCTGTGATGCAGTTAAACCAAAGAAAATCTGATTCTAACAGCTGTCACAAGAATTGGTGCTATACCAGAGAAATTCACCTCCTCTTATGGTGCAAGATGAAAACAATGCAATCTTTGTGTTTATACACCTGTAATACTGGGCCTTCTGACCACTCCTTCCCTTTGCTTCGTGTAGGAGAGCTGCCCTTGTCCCTGGCTGCCTGCACCAACCAGCTGTGCATCGTGAAATTCCTCCTGGAGAACCCCTACCAGGCAGCCAACATCACTGCCGAGGACTCCATGGGCAACATGGTCCTGCACACGCTCGTGGAGATTGCAGACAACACTAAGGACAACACCAAGTTTGTAACCAAGATGTACAATAACATATTGATCCTGGGGGCCAAAATTAATCCAATCCTCAAGCTAGAAGAACTCACCAACAAGAAAGGGCTGACTCCATTAACTCTGGCAGCCAAAACAGGGAAGATAGGGGTAGGTGAGAGAATGTGTTTAACTGTCCCATTATTGTGTCAAGTTATAGAGAGCACATGTAAAACATTGATGCCAGATGGATTTTAAACTTGCCCTTCCTTTCTTGTGGAGATGCTGAGGAATGAGAAGTCCGTTAGCACTGAAATGTTGGTCGTATTGTTCTTTTTCAAATAGATTTTCGCTTACATCCTCAGACGAGAGATCAAAGATCCAGAGTGCAGACACTTGTCTAGGAAGTTCACTGAATGGGCATATGGACCTGTCCACTCCTCTCTTTATGACTTGTCCTGTATAGACACATGTGAGAAAAATTCAGTGCTGGAGATTCTTGCCTACAGCAGTGAGACACCAGTGAGTATTGCACCTCCGTGGCATTTTATTCCCGGGCTGGTGGACTGCTGGGGAAGAGCTTCATGTTCCACACAGTGCACCTTTTGCCTCATTTCCATAAAAGAGCAGTCTACCCTCCTGAGTTTAAGGGAACTGGGGGGAACATTTGCTGAAGATTAATATAATTTGGTTTTTTCAAAGTTCAGTACATACTGGTTGCAGGAAGATTCTCCTTTCTCCTCCTGCTCAGAACCGGCATGAGATGCTGCTGGTGGAGCCCCTCAACAGGCTGCTGCAAGACAAGTGGGACCGGTTTGTCAAACACTTGTTTTACTTCAACTTCTTTGTCTATACCATGCACATCAGCATCCTCACTGCAGCTGCTTACTACAGACCTGTGCAGAAGAACCAAAAGGTATGTTCCTCTGGCACATGTCAGGGGAACCACCCTGGGTGATATCCCAGATCTGCCTCCCATTTGAATGTGTGCTCCAAACGTCAAAATTTTCCTCTTTCCTGAAGGCAGGAGGGAGATTTTGGCCCTGCTTGTTTCTCAGTCTTGCCCCCTTGCTGCAGCACATTTAGAAACTTAATCTGTTCCCCCTAAAATGTAGTTGCTTTCAGCTGCTGGCAAGGCCAAGTCTTTCCTGCCTCTTCTGCTGAGCATACCTTACCTTCCTGTCTTATACAGCCTCCCTTCACCTTTGGTTACACCACTGGGGAATATTTTCGAGTGACTGGAGAGATCCTGAGTGTACTGGGAGGCCTCTATTTTTTTTTCAGAGGGGTAAGATATTTGAAAGTTTTCCTTTTGCTATTTGACTAGGTGCAGGAAGGAAGAAAATAAGCTTTTCCTCTTCAATAGCACTGGCTGCTAAAATAATCCATGTTTTAGTCAAGAGCTACAAATCTTTTTCCCTGGCATGATTAGGAGTTCTCAGGTTACTAATGAGCTAAGATACTTCTATCTTAGATAGTTTTATCTATTTATAAAAAAAGATTCTCCTTAGAAGGCAGCAATCATCTCAGCAATTAACCTTGCCAAAGCTTAAGAATGGGATATTGGAAACAGCCAGCCCTCCACCAAAGAGTCCCTGTCTTAGCCTAAAGTCCTCCAGAGAGGGTACAGTGAATCCCAGGTCCTCAGACAGTGACTGAATAGGTTGTTGTCTTTAAAAGAGAAACCAGATGTGAGACAATTCCAGTGTGAGTCCTCCTGAGATACTGTGCCAGTGTTGTTTTTCAGCTGCTCTTGTGATTTTATAGGTACCAGCTCCCTGGTACAGGGATCAGGGCTTAGTTGATGCATTTGCAGGGGGATAGTTAATGCCTCCTTGATGCAAACCTGCTCTTGGTTCTCTTTTCAGATACAGTATTTCGTGCAGAGGCGCCCATCACTCAAGACACTGATAATTGATGGCTACAGTGAGGTTCTTTTGTAAGCTCAAATATCTCCATTGCATCTCAGCCAGGAACAGAGGAGTGTGTGAGATCTAGTTTTGGCTGAGGCCAGCTGTAGATGCTTTACTATAATTTCTTGTGTCTTTACAACATTATTTTATTATTGAGTGAATTTTATTATTGAGCAGATGGGTCTGGAGCAGTGACCTCCTTTGTGGGTAAAGCAAATTAAGTGGCTAAATGTTCACTGTGTCATGCAGTAGAGTTGGGAACAGATCTCCAAGCTGGACCTACACATTGGATATGCAGAAATTCTCCCATTTCTAAAGGGAGCTTTGCCTCTCGATATTTGGGCGCTTTCTCTTCCCAGCTGGAGTGCAGCTAAGCAGGGGGAATCCCTCATTCTGCTGCCCAGCCCACGGGGCTCCTCTGTTCCCACATCCTGTGGCCAGCTCAGCCCTCTGCATTCAGACAGACCATGCTTGTCTTTCAGCTTTGTTCACTCCCTGCTGCTCCTGAGCTCCGTGGTGCTGTACTTCTGTGGCCAGGAGCTGTATGTGGCCTCCATGGTGTTCTCCCTGGCACTGGGCTGGGCCAACATGCTCTACTACACGCGTGGCTTCCAGCAGATGGGCATTTACTCCGTCATGATCGCCAAGGTCGGTGCGGGGAGCGGGTGGAGAGGGCAGCAGGGTGTGCTCAGAGTGGCACTTCCAGCAGACATGTTGCCATATCTACCTCCACAATGCCACTGGGAGGTCTCATATCACTCTGCTAAACTTTGTGATTCTTTTCTGAGTGAAGTGATAAAATTTAAGTGATGTAGAAAAACCTCCTGCTCCTCATCCCTATATTTTATAGCAGCCTTGATATGATGATGATTGTTGTTACTATTTTTATTACCTGCCCTGCTTCAAAATAACTACAATCGGGTAAGCATGGATGGAAGGAGACTAAGAACAGTGCAGGCTGCTCTGGTGTGAAATGGCCCAGCTTTCTACCAGTTGGGAATTTCTTTAGTTCAAATGTTAGCAAATGTTACCAAACACAGGTAGTAGCTGGCTAATAAACCTCTCTGCATGATGTGGACAGCCAGCCCAAGAGGGGAAGAAAGATGCAACGTCTTAATGTGGTTTTTACTCACAAAGAGGAAACTATTTGACAGGCACATGTGCTGCATATGTGTGTAAACTGTTGCACGAATAGCAGAGAAAAATGTTTTCTGTGTTTAAAGTTTATCATCTCAGCAGGATAAACAACAGTTTAATGCATGAACAGCCACTTCTCAGCAAGTGCCTTCTTGAGCTGAAGCAGTACTTTCTACCAGTTTTTGTTGCAGTTTGTATTCAAGTATTCAATATAAAAATATTCTGGTTTCATGTTGCAGATGATCCTTAGGGATTTATGTCGCTTCATGTTTGTCTATCTAGTGTTCCTCTTGGGATTTTCTACAGGTAATATTCTACTTGGAGTTACTTTTTGTTACCTTAAAGAATCTCTGAAAATTTTATTTTTCAAATTTTAGACTTTTTGTTTCCAGCTAAAAATTAACAGTGTAGCCTAATTACAAAAAATACCTCTTCAGAATAACAGTTATCTATGGTAATTTCATACAGCTTTTCATCCCTGGGTCTCAAACTGCTTTGCAAAGCGGATGGAAAAACATTCAGTCATCCTGTTCTTTGTAGAGAAATCTGAGGCAAGACCTTCTGAGAGGGTGTCACTTTTGGGGAACATTTTATAGGGCAATTTCCCTGGGGTCAGTGTGCCATGAGGATAACATGCCTTACCTTTATACTCCTTTCGTTGCTTGCAAAGGAATTATGAGGTTGTATTTTCATCCTGCTTATGTGATTCTTTTGCAACAGCTGTGGTGACTTTAATTGAAGATGACAATGAGGGGCAAGACACAAATACCTCTGACTATTCCCGATGCTGCCACGTGAAACGAGGCCGCACATCCTACAACAGCCTCTACTACACCTGCCTGGAGCTTTTCAAGTTCACTATTGGCATGGGAGACCTGGAGTTCACAGAGAACTACAGGTTCAAGTCTGTGTTTGTCATCCTTTTGGTTCTTTATGTCATCCTTACATACATCCTCCTGCTCAACATGCTGATTGCACTGATGGGGGAAACCGTGAACAAAATCGCACAGGAGAGCAAGAGCATCTGGAAACTCCAGGTATGCTGGTTCTGGGAGGCTGCTGGCCAAGAAACAGGGTGTGGGGAAATCGTAGAGAATTGCAGAGAGACCCTTTAGGAACTCACATCTTTCTAAATAACAGGTCACTGCTTCTTTCTGATTCCCCTGAACAGCTCCTAAACAAGTCTATTAGTTCCTTTTCCACGTATATTTGATGTTTTGCCTGAGCAGATGTTCCCAGTGTTCCACAGATGTTCAGCATTTAAGAAAAGAAGTACTTTTGTAATTAGACAAAATTATTTGGGCTTTTGATGATGGAAAATCCTGATCAGACTATGGAGAGAGGGTGATGTTTCAGAGATGGTTACAATGCCTACTCTAAGATATTGACAATCATAAAAGCTCAGGGTTTTTAAACTGAAGGCAGAGTTCAGGATTTGTATGACTTTGACCAGCAGTGCTCTGCTTTCTCTTGCCTGGCAGAGAGCCATCACAATCTTGGACATTGAAAACAGCTACTTGAACTGTTTGAGGCGCTCCTTCCGCTCCGGGAAGCAAGTCTTGGTGGGGGTCACACCTGATGGCCAGGATGATTACAGATGGTGCTTTAGGTAACCTCTTTGTGTGTCAAATGAGCAATCTTTTGTAGGCAAACAACATTAAGGTATCTGGTGGTGGGAAGCAGAACTTCCCCCATGGAGGCACTCTGAAAAGTAGCACACTAACATTGTCTCCAGTTTGCAGTTTAGTCTGATTTTTGGGTCAGATTTAAGGCTTGAGAAGTGGCAGTTTGTGATATAAACTCATCCTGCAGTTGTCTGATGATGCTTAGAATAGGTGTTGGGTTTGTTGTTCTCTCCCCAGGGTTGATGAAGTGAACTGGTCCACGTGGAATACGAATCTGGGCATAATCAATGAAGACCCTGGGTACTCTGGGGACCTCAGGAGGAATCCCAGTTTCTCTATTAAACCTGGCAGAGGTGAGGCCTTCAGGGACCTGAACCCTGGTATGGGCTGCACACTGGGGATAGCAGCAGCAGGGATTAATTGTTAGAGGGCAGTCAGTTTTATGCTTTTATACTTACTGATAATGCAGTAACTGAGTGAATGTCATTTTCAGTCAGCACAAAATGCAAAGGATGAGGTAGGTTCGTTACTCACAGCAGTGTGACCTTTGGGAATAAATCCCCCATAGATTTGTCATTCTGAATGAAGATTTTATAAGACAGGTAACATGTAAACCCTGAGGAGATGGAGCAGTGTATGATGGCAGCCAGATAGCCAAGAGGAGCTTTTGGAGGCCCCAAGCCCTACAGTCTGGGAGCTCAACATCCAGCACAGAAGTATTTAGCTGTGCAATCTGTCTGTGCTGTACTTGCCAGCTGAAACATGGAAAACTCATGGAACACTATGGGGAAATAAACCACAAAGCTTCTTTCTTCTTCTTCCTTCAGCTTCCTATTTAAACCACTTGCATATTTTCTGATTCTGTGGAGGGGAAAATAATTAACCATTCCTTTCCTTTTTAGTTTCAGGGAAACACTGGAAAACGTTGGTTCCACTTTTAAGAGATGGAAGCAGGAGAGAAGAGACTCACAAGCTACCAGAAGAAGTCAAATTAAAACCTGTGTTGGAACCTTATTATGAGCCAGAAGATTCAGAGATGTTGAAGGAGTCACTTCCAAAGTCAGTCTAATCTTGTTTTACTTTTAGGAAGAAGTTTAATTCTAGTTGTCTGTGTTGGCCCTGCTGGAAAAAGGCCTGAGGACTTAGGAAATTACCACGTGCAAGGATTCACTAAGTGTGCTAAATAAACAACTTGTTGTTTAAGCTCACATCTTCATGGGTATTTTTAGCGTAACCTTCTGTCTGTTTTAGAGTCTCTTTCTTTTAAAAAGTATTTTTATGAGCTGGCATAGACCCTGATTTTGTGGTTTTGCTGCCTCAAAAAACAACCAACCAAACTATTATGACAGTGGAGAAGGACTTATAAAAGAGCAGTGAAAATCACCAAGAGCCCATAGATATGTTCCTGTGAGAAAAGTTTCTTGGAAAGCAGATAAATAAATGGGGACAGGGAAAGACTACAAGATAGTGAATGATCTAGAGATGTTATTCTGTTCTCATAACACAAGAGCAAATATACTCTGTGAAATTTTAAAGGTTGAATAGTCAAAATGCTGAAATAAATGTTTCTCTTACACTGTCTGAGTAAACTCCAGAAATTCACAGTTATTGTTACTGAGGCCAAAGGCTTAACAAGATCCCAAATTTGACATTTATTTAGAAAACAGGTGAACTTTGCACAAAGTAAGAGATAGTGGTTATAGAGAATATATGTTTCAAAGGTCAGATGTATAATAATGTACAACAATAATAATCCTGAAATCAGAAGGTTTTTGTTCTTCACTTTGACAGCAACCACAGGGGGAAAGAAATCTGGTGCTGCAAATCCATCTGGCTGGATTTACAAAGAGAATCAGGAAAGCCATCTGAGACAGAAAATAGGCAGATGTTCTGAAAATACAGATGGGAGCCCTGGCAGGAGAGGAGAGAATAGGAGAAACTTTGGCATCCTCTTGAAAGTGACTGGACAGAAAGGAGCTAAGGATAAGAAAATTTGTCTTACAGGCAGCTGACCCAATATTTCAGTGCTGGGCAAGAAAAGGTAAATTGTTTTACCTCCTTTCCTTGCGTCACTAAAACACTTGGAGTTAACAGGCTTTAGTGCCCACGTCAATGTGCCTGTACAAGTATCCTTAAGTCAGCAGAGTGTGTGACTGTGGGTTTCAGTTGTTCCTGTGGTTGCAGCTGAAGTGCTGCTGTGAAATTGGGCCAGAGCACACACAGCCTGTGCCAGGGCAAGCCCGTGGTGCTTGAGCTGTGACACACCCACTGCCCTGAGTCACTGGAGTCACTGAAAAGTGACACACTGCAGGGGCCACGTTATTGGGAAAATTAAAAATGAAAGACATAGAAAACGGAGCCAACCTTTGAAATATCATTGTCATCAACACAATCCTGCAGTTTTTCTGCATTTACAGGTATTGACACAGTCTTCAGGAGGAGCAGTCAGTGTTGACACACAGGCTGCCCTGCACTGCTGCCACTGGGAGATGAGATTTTGGGTTGTGTGCCATCACTCCTCCTACTGTGATCAGGCTTTCTCACCCTGCTCCTTTCTCATGGGGCACTGCAGCAATATATTTCAACAAATCTTCTAACATCCAGCTGCTTTATTTGAAATAGTAGCACCATCTAGAGGACTAGTAATTCTTGTTTCTTTGGTTAACAGCATTCAGGAGAAATATAATTTTATTTTCACAGAGTGTGTAGGGTAGAACCTGAGAAACTTGCCAAAGGATTTGAAAGAATTGCTTGGAAAAGAAATCAGAATTTAATGTCTCTGGTGGACAGGGAAACCACAAAAGATGTTTAAAATAGGTGTGTTCAATTTCATACCATTGCAAAGGTGTATCTCTAAGCACTTGGTAGCAGCCTCTGTAGATTCCACTCAAGGCTTTGCTGCACTCCCTGCTGAACATGGCAAGAGACAACCCACATGTAAAACAAGCATAGCTAAATAGGCAAGACAAGCTGAGACAGTGAAACAATTTATTATTAAAACTATTTAGAATATGTGTAGAAAGGGGCTGACCAGTAAAACATAGTTGATTGCCCCATGCCTTTGTGTGCCAGGAAAAATCTATGCTTGGAGGGACACCAGGATCATGATGTAGCTGGAAAGCATTCATGAAATTTCGGTTTGCCCTGGGAGGGATCCATTCCTCATAATTATCAGCCTGGGTAGAGACCTAGTCCTGTCCAGAAGGATTGATCAGCTGCCCTGGGTAACCTGAACAGATTATGCACCCCTGCCTTCCTGTTCCTTCCTGCTCCAACAAAATTACAGAGACTGCAGGAGACTTGTTAACAAAACTGAGAAATGCAGGAATTCAGACTGAAAACATACCTCAGTACAATGCTGTGGTTAAGAATGTAAATGCCCTGTATTTGTGGGATAGGGTGGTGCTGGTGGGGGTTTTTGGTTGCATTTTTAAAATCCCCTAGTCTTCTCTGAGAAGCAGACAAAATCATCCCACTTTTCTAGAGGGAGTAATTACTAACCTATCAGAATTTCCAGCTCTATCACCCCTCAGTTCCTGCAATGGGCAGATGTTTGTTTCCCACACATGGCAAGGCAGAGCTTGGCAGTGACTCCCACCCACTGTTGCACACATTTATTCAGACTCAGCTGGCCAGAGCTTTGTTTGCCAGTTTGCTTCCTTCATTTTCATTCCACCCAGGCACAGGGAACTGCCTTTGGAGGTGAAGGTGCTCTCTGTTCAGGCAGACAGGGTGGGATGCCTGTGGGGGACACGCTTGCCCTGAAGGTACAAACACTCTCATAGTGGAGGGCTCCAACCAACCCCCAGGGAAGAGAGGTGGCTCCTCAGGAAGTGCTTGTCTTTTAAGAACAGCTTTGCCCGGACCAGCACCTTTCTGTTCCTACTTCTAGACACCTGCACTGAGGAGGCATGGCCTTGCAATAAATTATCTTTACTTGGGTTGTCTGTGGAGGTTCTGCTCACCTTGGCAGGCTTATTTTGCAGAGTCTTGCAGAATCCACCTCTTGAGCCCTTGGGGAGGTTTTACTTTGAAGTTTGCGTAATTATTTCACGCAGAACATATTTAGAAACAGCACATGGTTCCCATGCTGTTCTTTGGGGCTTGCAGCTGGTAAAAATCTGAACTCTTACAGTTATTAGTCACATTAAATTGTGTCCACACAAAGTACATAATATGAGATGATCAGGTTGGACAACTGTATATGACCACCAGCTCCCAGTAACCACATGGGCACAAAAGCCAAAGAAGTGGAGGGTGTTGCTGTGCTCACCTCCTGTCTGTGGGTGACAGCTGTAATTAGCCATGACTGCAGAGGTGTGTGGGATGGAGATCTCAAGAGAGGTGAGCTGGGCTGCACTTCCCTGGGAGGTGAAAAGGGACTGATGAACCTGTGGAAAAACAAAAACATGAGCCCAGTGTTTACGGCACTGCCATACCTGAGATGCAACTGGTCTAGTCAGCCCTGAAAACTGAACTGTTGTGCCTTTGAAACTCCAGTAATTTCTGAATTGGTTCAGAAAAATATACATCCTGCCTGAAAAGCATGGAGCCACACAGCCTGTTGTTTGTGTGCACTTGCTGGGCCCTCTGCCACAGCTGCCTTGGAGTCCGAATAGCCCTTGTGCTAATCAAGCATTCATGTAAATCCCTTCTCAGGGCAGCTTTTCGTGGGGTCCAAGGCAGAGCAGGGCCCACAAGAGGGCCCCCAAGCCATGTGGAGGGCTGCTACTGGTCCCCCTGGGGCACCCCAGAGCCCCCTCTCCCTCTGGTGCCACTGTCCTGCTCTGCTGCCTCTGATCAAATTATTTATGCGGAATTATATTTATTTCTGTGAAATGCCAGCTCTTCTTCACTCTTCTGTGGCATCAGGATCACACTAGCACATTACTCAGTCCTGCATCTTTGCTGGAGCCCCCAGTACTCAAAAATCCACAAGGTGTGTGCCCAGCAAGTGCTGCTGTGCTACAAAACACAGGGCAAAACACAACCCTGTGGCTGTAAGGGACAGAGCCAGTGCACTCAGGTTCTGATGTTTGAAGTTTTCAGAATCCCATCGGTAGGAATTTTACACAGTGTTTTTGAAAAATCTGCTGTGGTAAATCTTCCAAATTCAAAAAATGCCATGTACATTAAAAATGCCCAATATGCTGATGATCAGGCAGTGCCCTGACTCTTTAACACTAGAGTGAGAGAAAATCCTTATGCAGTGAAAGATGCTTCTTAAAAGTCTCCATGACTGCTCCATTAGGCACAGACATGGATTTACAAGGGCTTGGGAGGAAGAGGTTTTCACTGCCACTGCCACATGCAGCATAGACATCCTGGGTCTTCTTGATGTGGCTCTGAAGTGCTTTCCATCACCCACACCACGCAGACTGGGATTACTTCTGACTCTGGAATAGACTCCACAGAGAAAATAAAGACCAAATTTCTCCTGCATCAGATGTGAATCCATGGTGGGGAGCAGCCCATTTCTCTGGGAAGGAGGAGAAATCAGCCAGGTGGTCTCATTGGAGTTCTCTCTCCCCGGTGTGTTGGTGATACTGTGGCTGAGCTACATCACCATTAGTAACACTTCCCGTTTCAGTGTGCAGGGAATGAGTGGGCTCGAGGAGATGCCAACATTTCCAGAATCACCGAGGTTTTCAGGCTTCATCATCATCCACAGCAGCATGTCTCAGTCATTGCTGTAATCAGCCTCTCAAATCAGTGTTTTAGTCACCCCAATGCTAGTATGAGAAGTTGTGTCCCCTGGAATTGCCATGTCAGCTGGCGAGAGCGACTCCCAGTCCCAGGAACTAAAGGAAGTGTCCTACTCACTGGGCCAGTAAGAGCAGTTCTGTGTCACTAAGTCAAAGTCATTCCTTTCCAAGCTGACACAGTGGGTTTAGCCCAGACATTCCTCGTATTCCAAAGGAGAATGCGGATAATGAACCACCTAGAGAAGAGGGATCCTGCCCTCAGTTCCTGTTAGTCAGAGGGGGAAAGCCAGGAGTGGTTAATTGGCAAGGAAGAAAATGTCCCTCATTACCAGAAAGATACAGAAGAGTTGAGTTCAGGGCTGGAAACAGGCAAAAGTTTCTCAAAAGGGTGATTTGCCAGAGCAAATGGAAACAGCTATTTCTGAAATAAGCACTGAAATAATAACTGAAAATTGGAGCACTGAAAAGAGAGAAGATTATTTGCATAATAAAAGGGGTTTTAATTAGAATAATGGGTTGAAACTGAGACAGGAAAAATGTATCCTGCAAAGATGATCTTTCTATGGAGCACACACAGTGTGTGTCTGCCCAAAGAACTCCCTTTGGAACCATGGGAAGTTTCAAGTGTCAGCCCATGTAAGCAGATAATCCAGTGCCATCCTGACTGCAGCAACGTGGGACCTGCAGGTTGTACATCTTGTACTGAGGGTTTATGTCAGCTGGTAGATGTTCCCCTTCAGTTCTGCTTCCTTTAAGTTCCAGGAATAACTTGACAAAAAGGGGAAGGGGCCTGCAGGGACTTAATTTTTATAGTTAGTGAGCATCTCACATGCTGCTGCAGTAGAGGCAGTTTGGTTCACAGTTTAAGACGTGTTAGTGGGTGAATATTTGCTCCACTCACAGTTTCTACAGGTCTAAACAGATCTTTGGAAGGGGAGCAACCTATTCCCCATATTTAGATGGACGAGACAGATAAAAATATTGTCCTTTTAAAAGGGAGATTTGATGTTCTTAAAAATCAAATGACTGAACATACATAGTACATAGTACAACCTGAAATTACTATAACACGCAAGGTCCTTGCTAGTTGTGGTGCTCACCCTCCAAACACCACTTGAGTCAAACAGTGGCAGCACCAACTTGAGCAGAAAAATGCAGCGTGTAGGTGGGGCCACGCTTTCTTCACAGTGTGTTCCTGGAGGCATTTTCATGTTGCTTAATTCCCCTGCACTGCCCAGCGTTAGCAGAAACTCTGCACCACAACTGAACACTTACCGAGGGTACAAACTCCTGGGAAACAGTTGGAACAACCCTGACCTAGTTGGGACTGAGGCTCAAAGCCAAGCAGAGTTTGTGCTTTGTGCTCACTCAAGAGGGATGTGTCACACAGGAGACTTGGCTCCCTCCTGGGTCACTGTGAACTAAGAGGCAATAGAAGCAAAAAGTGCCATCTCATAGTCTTAAAACTGGTTCTGTTTTTCCCTCCAAAGGTTGGGTACCCATGTGGGGCTCCCCAGTGACTGTGCACAGCCTGTGACCCACAGCACCAGCAGCCAGGACATGCTCACAGGACAGGGACAAGAAGCACCACCATCCCACATGTGTACAGTGAGGACTGGCAAAGGTCTTTGTAGGTTTGTACTGCTACTTTCTGCCTTAGGAGTGGCAGGGGACACTAATAGTAGCACAAATGCAGGAAGAGACACAGGAAAAGAGTAACAGATCCATTCTCCCCGTGGCTTGTTATTATCTTGTGCTTGCGTAGTCCCTATAACTTTGCCAGGACAAGGGATAGGTGTGACCTGAAGTCAAACACTGATGCCACTTGCAAAAAGTGGATTTCTACTGCACTTATTTCAACCCTTTCAATACTGAATCTATCCCTGGACAGGAAATTGGCCACAGGTGTGGGAATTGGAGAGATTCAGGTGGAAGTGATCACACTACCAGGTGGAAAGAGGGTATAAGAAGGGAGGTAGCTTGCCTGTTTTGGCAAGGGTGGAGTGGGTGGGAGCTGAGATACAGGGTGAGGCTCTTCTCTGTTATTCTTAGTGTATATATTAGCACAGTCTCTGGGAGCTCTAGCCTTGGTTCAGCAGGGTGCTGCTGTGCTGGCTACTACTCATGTTCCCAAGCTCAGCTATAGCTCTCAGGGGAGAAAAGAGCTGGGACAGGCTGAGGAGTGTCATGAGCTGCTCATTGTGATGAGCAGGAGTCTCAGGGTAGCACTGCAGCTGGAGAGCTGCTTGAAATGGGTCCAGGAAGCATAGTTTGGAGGAATAGGAATTAATTAGGATGTCTAACTATTGGATAGTTTTGACAGTCCCAACAATAATGCTGTTTCTTTGGCACAGTGGACTCTGCTCCCTTTGGTTTTTTGCCCAAACAAAAGAAGAAACTGCATAGTGAGAGAGTTGCAATGGAGGCTCCAGTAACTCTTCTCTATCTTTCTGTCAATGGGACTGTGCTTTTATGGCAAGAATCTTGGAGGCTAAAATCTCCAGGCATGTATGTTATGCAAATATGCATAACAACATTGCTGCAGAGGCTGACTTGTCCCTGCAGTCCAGACTGCACCAACTGGTAAGTGATATCCTACTATTTTCCTGGAGTGATTCTCCACAAGGCTGTTAGGTGATAGTCATGGGCTAATTCATTTCTCTCTGTTGCCCAGCTGCATAAAGCAACCTCTTATCTCACAGTTTGTGAGCATAATATTTAAATAATTGCAAGTGCTACTCAGTTGCCTGGAGTGGTGTGAAAGCTCTTAGGATGTGTGTGTGTACAGCTCACAGATATGATCCCAGAACAAGTCTAACTGAGTGGAGGAATTAGAGCCCTGTATCCTATACAATGTTGTCTGTGGCTGAAGCTGTGTAATTAAAGAGCAGTCAGCATTATGCCATTTGTAGTCTGCAAGCAGCAGACTCAGAATCTGAAAATGTTTGTTACTTGGGATATGGCATAGTGTGCGTGTCCAAAAGCATTATTTTTCCTCTATAAAGTTTGTGGAAAATTCCCTGTGAAGGATCAAGCTCAATCTGAGATGGGCTGACATACATTTTTTTTTCTGAGACAGTGTTTTCTGGGAGCATTAAAAAGATCTGTGGCAAGGGAGGCAACTGACTGAAGTCAGAAACATGCAGCCCCTCAGTGCTGGGGACTGAATATGCAGCCAAAAAAATCTGACTCCTAAAATGCAGAGTTCAGTATTAGCAAACAAGCCAGTAAGATTAGGAGAGCTTTGGATTGCTACAGCACCACCTCCCATGGAATAGCTACAGGGTTTAGATTCTTCAAAAACACAGGATGGGCAGCAAAGGGCCCTTGTGACTTTACTGTTCTCTCCTACTTCCTCTTCTACTGGGCTAAAAGTTAGCTGGGAAACAATAATATCTTTACAGAAGTACATCCTTGTGTGGTGTTTCAACATAAGCTATACTATACGAGCATTGAAGGCATACATATTCTCCTAAAACCAGAGTCTCTGTGGGGTGTCTTGTGGATTCTTCCCACAACAGAACAACATCTCTGAATACTTTTCCACAGAAACAATGCATTTAAATGCACTTTTTCCATGGTGAAAAATCATGAAAGATTCCTAAGGATCAATTTAACACTATGCTCAGGGGAATTGGGCTGCTACTATTCATTGGCATGTCAGTATTGTAGTACTTAAATTGTGGATTATTTTTCAGGAGTTAGGGAATGGAATTATGACAATAAGTCATTTACAATTATTATTGCTATTGCCTAATGTTAAAAATACTTTTAGATAATGGCTTTTTCCCCTTAGTGACTACCTGTTGGGGTACTGAAAATCATAGAATTAGATACAAAATCTAAATAACTTCTAATGTGAGTTTGACTGGGATCATGTCACGTATCAGCAGCAGCTGACTCGCTGATGTCAGATGGCAGAACTCCAAATGCTCAATCCCTCCCATCTGGGGTTTCCTTCATCTTGTTCATTTTAGTTTCTAGTGAGTCTAGCACTTGCTGGGAAAACAAAATAGTGCCAGATAGGGATTCTGCTGCTTATTTGTGCTGCACAGACTATCCAATGCTAATGTTTTCAAGTAATTTTTAATAAAAGATGCATTCTATTAATGCTCCTGACCTTTATGGCACCTCTTCAGGAGCTGAAGCAGCTGGTGACTGCTGTTAAATGTCTATAAAATGGTCTGCATAGTCGTGATAGAGCCTATTGCAAAACCTTCCATGGCTTCTGAAAAATGCTGGCCTTGTCAGAAATCTCAGGGTGGAGCAGGTCTGGGAATGTAAAGGTTAAGCAGGTTAATGATTAAAACTGCAAGAAAATGTTTGCAGGGATGTGACTTCCTGTAACTCTGCCTCTCATTTCCTGGCTCCTAAGTCTGTCCTTAAAAATAGCTCAGTTCAGGCTCACAACACCTTTGTGTGGCACGTGATGGCCTTATCTGTCTTCAGGCAATTATCTGGAACAGTCTGGGCTGCTGCTTCCTAAACCTGACGTTGCTCAGGGGAGGCCTCACTCAGGTTCAGTGAGTGCCCCTGTAATGCAACAAGACCAGGCAGGATGGAGTGTAGCTTGTGTGTGTGAACTGCCAACAGCTCACACCGTCTTCTGCACCTCTCCATAGGCAGTGCAGGAACAGGTTTGGAACAGGGCTCTGCCTCTCTTGCTGTAGTTTGTCCCAGTTTTTCTATCTGGATAACTGCCACTGCATTATAAATAGACCACACTGCCAGGGCCTATATTCTGCTAAAGCACACAGATCTGGGTGCTTTCAGATATAGCTGCTTTCTGAGTTCAAAGTCCTGCTCGCTGCCAATCTCATTTTCTCTCCTTAGCAGAAGAATTTCTGTTACTGTGGTTGATGCCAGAGGTAAAAGCAACAGTCCTCAAATGCACCTTCACCCAGATTTAAGGTAGCTTTGCCTCTTTTCACAGTTCTATCCTCAGAGTGTCTTCAATGAAACAGTTTCTCACAGCTTGTGCTGAGAACCGAGCTGCTGCTCTCCCAGGCAGGATGAAATGGCAGGATTCAGTCCTTATTCCAAGTCCTTACACCAGCAGGTAAGAGGCCATCAAAGCAGCTGACTCTGGGTTTGTTCCATGTTAACTTAGGCACAGACATTTGATGAGATGTGAGCAACACTTCCTGGAACAGGGTTTGGAATATATCACCATAAATTTGTGCTGGGCAAAGCTGGATGTGTTCTCAGCACTTCCAGCCAGAGGGATCCCCTGATGCCAAATCCAACCAGCCCAGGCACGGCCCGTTTCCCCACACAGCTCCTGGGAAGCTGATTCATTCCAGGGAACAGTGCAGTGCTCCTGGCATTTCACACAGTACATCTGAGGCACATGTAATACCCAGCAGTCCTGCTTTCAAAGATATGTACTTCATGAACAGGAGGAATTTACCTGCAGTTTGTAGATATATTTTAAAGCCATATTCTTTGTATTAAAATGTCTGGATCTAGGTCATAATATCCTGAGAAATTTTGGCTTTGCTTCCAAACTTTCAATTTACCTCTTACTAAAAAAAAAAAAAGTAAATAAAAATCACCCAAACTTGACTCTTTTTCCTTGTCTGTAGCTGGAGAAAGATTCCTGGTTTGCTGCCTGCGTAGTTCCCCTCAAACTCCTATCTAATAATCAAGTAAAGACCAGCAGCTGTAATTGCACCTTGCAGGTCTCACAGGCAAAGACATGATGAGTTTTTAACATGCTATTTCTGGTGATAATAAAAAGAGCAGCAGAACTCATGGTCACTCTTCTGGCATGTCCCAGAACAGAGCTGTGCATTAGCCATTGCTCAACAGCAGCAAAGCTGAGAAATGCTGTTCCCTGTCACATCACAAAGTAACCCTGGGAGTGTTTATGTGAAACCCAACTGTTTGTGTTCCCACAGCCCCACCAGGTGCATATTCATCAGCAACTATTATAGGTGGGGAAAGATCTAAACACACCCACCGTGTTTTCCATGACATTATCGCTGTGGAAGTGTAAGATTTTCTAAGGCCTTTTCTAATTTTTCAAAGTACTAGCAAGATCTTTTTGCTCGCTGGAGCACTTAGCAGGATGGTGTTCTCATTTCTGCATCATGCTTTTGGAGCAGTTCTGTGCTATGTAATAAACTGAGCATGACGTAAAGGGTGTCATTTACAACCCAAATGCATGTGCATAACCATTTTCCTTTGAAAACAGTATGTAAACTGCAGAGCAGTGATGGTTTGAGATACTCCACTGCTGCCATCAAGTCATCAGTGAGCAACTCTGCTTTGGTAACATCTCAGTGTATAATTATTGCGTGTGTGTGTGTGTGTCATCCCGCTTTGGCAGCCGTGAGGTAAAGGCTTTGTTGTCCAGCAAGTTCCTCTCTGCTCCCTCATTTCAGACGGAGCGAAGCCCGGCTGAGCGCTCCGGATGACTGGAGGAGGCAGGCCCGGTGCTTTTGGGGTAGCTCCGAGCTGGAAGGTGGTTTCCCTCCCTTGGCAGACGAGCCCTGGATGCTGCGGCACCGTCGGCGGGGCCCTGCTTTGATCCCGGGGCCGTGCCAGGCGCCCCGTCCTCGGCGGGATGGAGGTGTCGTAAGCGGGGTAAGTGCTCCGGGAGCTCTGTGGGTGTTTGGGGCAGGTGTGATGCCTCTGCAGAGAGTGAAATCCTCAGGAGGCAAACGTAAAGGCGGCTCTTCAGAGGGAGAATGTTTTGCTGTTGTGCCCGTTTCTCTTTTTCTGGTTTCTAAACCCCGAGCTGTGCCACGCCGACTCCTTGGGCATCGAGGAGTGAAGGGAGATAGACCTGATTTCATTTGTGTTTGTCAGCCCAAATCACCGGTGCACTTCCTACGTCCTGTGCCAAAGGGATCCAAAATATAATATCATACAAGCCAGACTTTATTACATTCATCTTCTGCTGAAAGTTTCAGTTACTGTGGTGACCATTGAAAGCAAAATCCCTGGCCTAGTAGAATAGTTTTTATTCCAACTCAGGAAAATTTCTTCTTTTCATGTAATTCAGAAATAATCTTAAAGCATTTTTCCTCAGGGAAAAACATTGCTTTTCAGAGTCTTTTAAAACTTCTATTAGGAAAAACCTTCATAGGAAAGAACAAATTTCTCCCTGAGAAGTAAATGAATTTTTGATAGCACATACTAATGCCCCTCAAAAGTTCAAAAATCTTAGAGAAATATGAAACTCTTTCTATCAAGTGAAACTTTCTGCTGATAGCACTCATAATGCACTCATAAAGTTCTATCAGCTTTCCCCTCAGGAGGGGAATTTCTTTTTGAGCCAGTAAGAGTTGGGTTGTAGGTGCTGGAAAGTGTCATGGAATGTTTGAAGGGTCCTGTGAATGAAACAGCTGCTGATAGTCACTTCCACTCCTCTGCCCCTAAGGAAGAAGAGACCCTTGTGCCATATCATCACAGCTGAGTGTTTCTTTTGATTTGTAGGATTCTCTCTTTGGCCACTTCATTTATACTGTTATTGAGCTATAAAGATATAGATATGTATGATTTTTCTCTGGCAAGCACAAGGTGAGTTTGTGACAGTGTGTAAAGTGCCAGTTACTGTAGGAATGGCAGAATCCCATTCACCATTACAGATAAATATTCTTTTCTTATCCCCAGCATGCTAGAGGTGAGATATCAAATCCTCAGTGTCCTCAGATCCCCTTCAAAGTAAATCCTAATAGTATAAATCAGTGCAGTGTATTTGTCCTCCTGCCCACTTCAAATAAGCCACTTCTCTGGTGGCCTGTAAGTAACAATTAACTGGATAATGGGAGCAGAAAATAGTTACAGCAAAAGACAACACTCCATATCAGTTACGCAAGCAACACTACTTATGGTCTGACAGTTTTCAGGCTGCTGCACTGTTTTTCTCTATATGTCATAGATTACAGAAAATGATAGTGCACTGGAAGCTGCTGATGAAAGCCCTGGCTTAGTTTTCCTGTAAGCATACAATTAATCGTGATTAAAAATGAAGCAGACGCTACCTCAGCACTGGAACAAGGTACTTCTGCTGTTGTGCCTGCAGTTATTTACTTGTGCAGGCTGAGATCTCATTTAAAAGAGGCTTTTTGGCTGGGACTATGGGCAAATCTCCTGTGTGCCTTTGAAAGCTTAATCCCTGTATACAAAAGTGAATCTGTCCTCTTTTTCCTTCCCAGACTGTTTCCTTACATCACTGGTGGTTCAGCAGTCCTCCATCATCCAGTCCAGTTTCAATGCTGTCTTTGCCTGGTTTTCCCTCTCTGAAACGATGTAGCCTGTTCTTGAGCCATTGCTAAAATCTCTGTGGTGAAAACTGGCTTCACATGAGGCTCTGAGTTGCTGCCCTTGCAGAAACATGTTGCTGTGGCTGAGCAGCTCCAGGAGTGCTCACAAGCAAGAGGCTCTTCCCTGTGGCCACTGTGTCCTTCAGAGATTTAACCTCAGTCTTTATTTCTCCAACCCCTCTGACTTCACTCACCTCAACTTGGCAGCTCCTTTTGTTGACACACTTTTGGACTTTTTAGTCTGTTTCTAACTGTTTTCTTCCTTTAAAGTCACTTACTTAGTGAAGCTATTTAATGCCCATCTCAATCATATTCTGGTCCCCTTATATTTGATTTATGTCCAGTATCACATTTGCCTCTTCCTTGGGATGGGAAATGCCTTTGCCCATACACTGCTTTGTATTCTTGAAGTACTTGGTAAGAAGTAAATAGCAGAATTATTTATGAACTGAGTAAGACAACAGTCATTTGTTTTAGCAGTGTTAAGACTAAATGTTTATCAGTGTATTCACTGACACACCATGTGTCTGGAGATTACGTGAATTGCATTTCCAATGGCACAGGCAAATCCTTTTTTCCCCCCTCCACTGTGTAATATCCAAGTTCACCAAGCTACAGTGTACTTTGTATGCAAGTGTGCTAAGTAAATAATATTTTCCCTTTGTAAATTATTTCTGTGACAGTTGTGATGTGAATTCTTAGGAAATGAGTCCAAACTAGGCACGTTTCCAAGTTGCACTAGTGTGCACACATCTACCAATGGTAGAAAACACAGTAGACATTTATTTCCATGCCTGTTTCTTAAGTCAGCTTTTGAAAGGTAAGGAGTCCTTTCCAATATTTCAAATTCCTATTCCATTTAGTGCCAAAAAACCTGTGACAGGAGAAGAAAGTTTGTGTGTACATTTGTCACATTAAGGAAAGTGGAGTAGCAGCAAAAAAAAAAGTGTAGTTCATTTTGTTCAAACTTGCAGGCAAATTATTTTCACCATTTGTCCTTGGGTATGGAGGTCATTCCCCTGATTTCCTTGGAAATGGGTCCCTGACCTCGTAAATCTTCCTGGCTTTACATTCAGTGAATTTTAATGTGTCCTGAATTCACCTTCTCGCTTTCAAATTATCCTGGGTGATTTAAAGTGATGCCCTTGAGTCCTAGATTGAGAAACAGGGAGATAGTTATTCATTATTACTCGCAGAATTCACGCTGTGGGTGTTCATAAGCAGGTAAAGTGCATTAAGATCCTTCTGTGTCATGTGGTGGTGATCACCTCCATCAGGTAGAATCATGATTTTTTTCTTTTTCCTGAAGAAGTGTTGAGAAGTGTCACCAGGACACAAAATTCCTACCCTTGATGCCTGGAACCTTCCTTCAAACATTGTATCTTTTCCACAGATCTTCATGAAATTTGTCTGGAATTCACTAGTTTTCTGAAATTATCTTGGACAAGAGCTGACTACTCAGATTAACTGCAAATATTCACTAACTTTAGAGCTACTTATAAATGTCACTGAATTCTTGGTTTCTCTGAATAACATCCACTGTCATTGTGATTGACAGATCCCCTTCAGTTTAATTTAGGCACAGCCTTGAATTTATGGTTCTCTGGGTACCACTTTTAATGGCACTTTCCTTAGAATGGAACTTAATGAGTCATGTATAAAACCCTCCAGCCTGGATACGTGAAATGGTGTGTATGTGCTTAACAACTGAAAAATGAAAAATGTAAAGCCCAATCAGTATTTGTGTGTTTACTTGTGTGTAACTAGGCAATTTGGTCACTATACTTTTTCCAAGTGAGCAAGAGTCAAGTAACTGTGAATCTCTCTACTGCAGAAACATGATTAAAGATAACAACGAAATCATTCCACTGATGGGCAAGAAAACAAATCCATCTGGAATTCCCCCTTCAAACCAGCAAGAGAAAAAGGTGACTGAAAGCACTCCCACAAAGAAAAGGTAGGACTCCAGCTCAGTCTAAACCACTAACACTCCCTGTTTTATCTCCTTTAGCAGATATTTTCACTGAAATACCACTGACATCTTTTGCATTGCATGTATGAACCAGAGAGAGCTGGTGAGCACAAGGTCTTCACAAGACCATGCTTACACTGTTTACAAATGGAAGAGTTAGGAACACAGAGGATGTGTTTGCCCTAATGGGACAAATATTGAACCCTTATCCCAGAGACATCAGGCTCATGTGCCAGTCTTTAAAGTCTGTTTCTGATCTATTCTGATTAACAAGACTTCTTCATTGTTTTATAAAATAATCACTTCCATTCATAATTGATATCACAGAATTAATAAATGGATTAAGGGCTTGTATTTAATATAAATGGGGAAATATAAGCTGTAATTCCTGCCTGATACTATGCTATTGAAGTCAACTAAGTTACTGTAGAGGGAGGATGAATTTTCATTCATAAACTTTTCCCTCAGGATAATTACTAGTTATTATGGCAATTTCTGAACCTCTGAAGCCCAGGCAATTGTGGCTGTTCTGACATTTATAATTCTTATATTCTTATATTATATATTCTTATATATTATTTATAATTCTTATATTATTCTATAATCAGAGGAATCACTTTTCACAGAAATGGTGCCATTAGTTATCTGAGACCCACTGCCTGGGTGGTCCAGTTTGTCTTTCTGTCATGAAATTCAAAAAGAGAAGCTCTTTGGCTGCTTATGGGAGAGACGAGGTGTCTGAACCCCTCGTGATACACCCAGTACTTCAAAAAGGGCAATTCCATGGAGGATTGTGCGCCAAACCCAACCCCTCCATCACTTCCCTCATATCTCACATTTAGGGTTGTGGCCTCGGTAACAGTAACCTTGGGGTTTTTCCCACCTCCCAACCAAGAGCTCAGGGCGTGACCCACAACATTCCAGTAAGACACAGCGTGAAGATCACGTGAATTTTAATGCAGGGCTTTAACATGTCCTATTAATTAGATGTTCCTGCGCTGCTTTATCCTGTTGCTTCAAAACGCCTCCTCTGACTGTGCCACCACCAGCAGCAGCAGCTGCTGCACTGCCAGGGTGGCATCTCACTCAGCACCATGTGCTGGCAATATGCACTTTCCTGAAAGAGAGTGGCATTCCCGTCTGGAAGGCCCTGGAATGTGGGAGGACTAAAGTATATAATTAAGCACAGGAAGGCTGGGAGGAGCCTGCTGGTGTTTGTGGGCAGTGCAGCAGGGCCACGGAAGCACCCGGCTATTTGCTGGCAATTGGCCACCTGCTTTGCACGGTGGCTTTGGGGTTTGCTTTTCTTCCCCTCCGTGACATGCCCAGGTAACCCATGTGCCAGGGTGGGTGAGGTGTGGCAGCCTCCAGCACAGGGTTTGCTCCACAGCTGCTGTACCTGCCAGAACCTTCAGCATGGGCACTGCCCCCTCCTGTGCTGAGCCCAGGGCAGCAGGTCCAGCAAAGCCCACACCTTGGCACTTGGGCTTTAGGGAGCCTCAGGGCAGCCTCCAGCAGATGTTGGGACAGCCCCTGCACTCCATGGTCAGGGAATGCAAAAAAACAGGATGATCCCATGTTTCTCCACCCCTCCATAGTCTGTCTGCCAAGTCCAGACCTCGGTGAAACAGCAATGACTGGCACAAGGGGTGGTCCTGGTTCTGTCTAGCTTTTTCCTGCCCCCTTCCCAGGTAATTTCAGGGACACAGCCCTGGTAACCAGAAGTGGCATTTTACTTGCTGCCTGCTCAGAATACATTCACAGGCACATCTCAAATGTTAAAAGGTCATAAAAGCTTAAATAACTACACACAGTGAATTAACACTTGGATCACCAAGCCATTGGAAAATGAGATGAAGTAGATAATGCTACTTTTAGCAAATATCAGCAGGTTGTTCAATGGTGTCCTTATAATATACTGCATTTTAGGATCAGTACATGTACTTTACTTCAAGAGGATTCTTTGGGGAAGATGCAGTTTAAAAAAACCCCTATGGACTAAACCATAAATATTGAGTGAATTGGAAGCATTTTCCAGGTGACTACTGGAACATTTTTAGAGATGTAAGACAGTTCCTGAACAACAGGCCACGTGGGAGTCACTAATCTACCACTGAAACACTGTCTGTGGTGAACTGTAGCAATGTTTTAGTGATACCAGAGCATTGATGTTGCCTCTCAACTCTGCAGCCCTTTAAAGGATGAAATCTTCCTGTTCTTTTCATGTTACCTTTTCTGTGTTGTTTGAAAATGTATTTCTTTTCACTATATAATTATTATATATGTAATTTATGTAATTATAGGGAGAAAATAGTTAAATGTCATGCATGACTGGCAAGAGGACACATTCAGTCCTGCCTGGTGGAAATGCCTGGTGTCATTTAACATGTGACCTTTCAAACTTTCTGATTTCATCATTATCACTGCTGATGGGTTTGAAATGCTCCATCCTCCTGGCTCCTGGCTGGAGATACAGGGAGTAGGATGCAGTAGATTGAAAAGCATTTGTGTGTGTGGCACACACGGGTGGCTGGGCAGTGACTGGGGTGGCATTTGGCTCTTTGCACTGGAGCTGGAAGCAAGGCTGCTTTAGGGCTACTGGAGTTGCTGCTTAGACATGTCAGGATTTGATGCCATATGTTCTAAAAATATCTTGGGAATTTTGCCCATCTGGCAGCGTGAAAGAGCTGGGCTCAGTGTTGGAGGCTGGGATCTCCCCAGGGGAAAGCAGATAAGCCTCTGTTCCAGCATCCTGGTAGGTGTAATGCCAGAGAAGATAATTGTCAAGCTTGCCGTAGGTATGTACTTGTAGGGCTTTGCTTGGTCTGTGGTTGGGCTTGCCTTTTATTGCTCATATTTTTTTAAATGCACTGTCTTCAACAGTTCACACTTTTTCCTGGAGATTGATGGTTTTGAAAGCAATGCAACCCCAAATAACACATCTCCTCCTGTGTTCTCAAAACCAATGGATTCAAATATTCGACCATGGTAAGTTCCAGTTGCATCTGCAAAATTCATACTGCAAATATATCTATTTTCTTTCCAGGAGCTTCTCCTTATTTCTCCTTGCACTGCAGAGATAGAATTTCACATGGCTTTTCATAGCTTTTGGTCACTTCAAAGACAGAACTTCACTGGAGTCAGTTGTTGATCAGTAGATGACTCATCTTTATCTACTGCTGTCATTTACAGGGAATAAATCAGGCTTCAGTTTTGAATAAGTTTAAAATCAGTCCTTTTTTTAACCTTAACCTCTTATTAAGGATACATTAGAACAAACTCCAGAGCTTAATTTAGCAAACCCTGTTCCCAGCTGGGTGCTGACACCCTCCCTCTGTTGCTCATTAACAATCAAACAAGATGAAAATGCTGAGTGTAAAATATTTAAAGCAGCCATTTATGCTGAATGAATAGAGGAAAATTCTGACTGGGAAGAAAGCACTTAATTTTAAAAATGGGTGAGATGCTAACAGCCAATAATTATGAATAAGGGAAATATGTAACAAATCTGGCACAAGCCCAGAATGGCCAAAGGGTTTTGTGCCTGATGAATGTCTGCTCAGCTTTTTGGAATGAGATGACAGCCTGATTTTGGTCTCAGAGGAAAGGTATCCAAATTTCTCCCTCTCATTCAAGGGTTGACCTGCACAAGACACACCTGCCTTGTCACAGATTGCTCAGTTTTCTGCAGAGGAGTGACAGATGGAATAGGACAGACTGAGCTCCCAGATTCATTTCAAAGGGAAGGGGCCACCAGCAGAGCAGTTCTGGACATTTGCATTGCTGACCATGGATCTGTTTTGCCAATAAGTAATGGTTCAGATTCCCTAAATTATGAACCTAAGGTAGTTAATAAAATCTGAACTTTATAGAAAACAAAAATATAAGTAAAAGTAATTATAATGTGCTTTAAAGTCAGATCTGCTTTTAGGACTGTACAGGGATAGCAAAATAGCAGCACCATTGAAATCCTCCAAATATATTACCTAAATATGTATTTAGGGCCCAGTCCTCAATTTCTTTTAGCTGAAACTTCCACTCAAGTCAGCCACAAAATGCTCCTGAGTTGCCCCCAGTGTTCTGTGTAAATCTTTAGATAAATCACTTGCAACCCACATGCTGGCACTGATGTAGCACTTGTTTTGTGGCAGGTGACGAACTAAGCATGTGAAAAGGAAGAACGTAGGATTCAGACATTCAGGATGATGCATAAAAAGCTGTGATTGTTAAAAAAAAGCTTCCCGTAGTTTCAGGATATGTAGTGAAATCATAAAACACAAAGCAGATTGCTTTCCTAATGTATTTTGTTTTTTAAATATAACAAAATCCTGTGAGTATCTCAGTTTTTACCCCTCACTTTCAAATTCACATGGGAGATAAAATCATAGAATGAAGAAGCACAATTTCAAATTAGACTAGTTTAGCTCTGCTGTAGACACTGCTTCCTGCCATTGACTGATTCTCCCTGCAACTTGCTAAAATATCCTTTAATCTCTTAGCACCTGTGCTGTTCTGTTTCCCTCAGTGCCTCTGGAAACGGGGAAGACATGGATTCCCCACAGTCCCTTCAGGATGATGCCACTGAGTACAGCCCTAATGTGGACAGTTGCTGGTGAGTGGAGACAGGAGCATTTCTCAGTACATTTTCCATGGATTAAGTCTATGAGAGGGTACATATTTCTGGTTTTGCCTGCCATGTTTAAGAAAACAAGGTCATGTGTGTGCATGCATTTCTGATTTCTCAATAATTAAATGCTGAAATAAACGACTAATCTCTGCTTGAGGATTCTTCATACATAAATCCATTTCCTGGATGACAACACAGGCCCTACACGCCATGCACAGCTAGGCATGACCTGGGAGTATTTCTGACTGGGAGAAATACCAAATCATTCTTATTCCAGAGTGTCAGGTATGATCAGGAAAGTGGTACAAGGTTACAAACTGTCTTCTGCTGTGAGAGGGGTGGTGCAGCATCAGGAACCTCAGTGCTGAAGTCAGGGACTTGTAGGCAGATCAAAGAAGTATTTCTTAGCCTTTGCTCTAGAAGAATGGGTAAACTGGTGAAAACACAAAATACTTGGAAAAAGTGCTGGTTTATTATAAAGCCCCCCTCAATAACCACTTACCTGCAAATAAGCAATCTGAGAAATGATCTGAGATCTCCACACCAAGATCTATGTGCAAGCAAGCGTTGTCTGAGGCGAGTGATTGTCTTTCTTTTTCCTCTTATGTAGAAAATAAAATGTAAAAATAGTAAACTGGGTCAGCAATTGCATTATTTGTTCCATTCAGTGCTACCATGTCCCAGGGAGCTGAGCAGAGCAGTGCCAGGAAGAAGCTGAAGCGGTACCTGTTTCGGGCAGTGTCTGAGGGCAATGTGGAGGAGCTGCAGTGCCTGCTCGGGGAGCTGAAGGAGAGATCCAACACCTGCACCACCGTGCCTGTGCCAGGTAAGGGCTGCAGCTTCCTGGGGCAAGGTTGTTGGCTCTGCCAGCAGCACATGTGTAGCCTGAAACTGGGAATTGCCTCCGTGCAGCTTCTGCTTTGCTGTGGATTTGGGTCCGTCTGGAGTTATGGCAGTGGGATGTCCAACTGGACAAATAATGATGGCAAATGATTTGTGTTCATGTATGTCCTTCAGGTTTTGCCCCTACTTAGCAGAAGTTTAGCAAATAACAATGACCTAATATCAAAATTCACTCTTGTAGATTATCTGATGAAAAAATTCACAGCTTCAGACACTGGCAAAACTTGTCTGATGAAAGCTCTGCTAAACATCAACCAGAACACAAACGAGGTAGTGAATATGCTCCTGTCCTTTGCAGAAGAAAATGGTATTTTGGAGAGGTTTATCAATGCAGCGTACACAGAAGAGGCATATAAAGGTACTGCCATTTGATACCAGTTCCAGGTGTATGGTTAAATATACCATCCATTAAATAATGTTTTCCTCAGATGTTCTAACGATGGGTTAAGTTCCTAAACCAACTTCCAATCGTTATCACTGCTGCTATCCATGGTGAAACATCATTAATGTTTCAGCATGTGTTTGAGAGACTCAACACTGAATTCCTGTGTCTGTTGTTCCAGGCCAGACAGCTTTAAATATTGCCATTGAGAGGAGACAGTATGAAATAACCCAGAGCCTCATAGAGAAAGGAGCTGATGTCAATGCTCGTGCCCAGGGTATTTTCTTTAATCCCAAACATAAGCATGAAGGCTTTTATTTTGGTAAGTGGAAATGTGATCTTTCTGGAAAAGTTAAGGAATACCCAAAGCTTATACAAAATGAGCTGAATTCAATACAGTTGATATGTAAATGTACTTTCATATATTAAGAGTTTTAACACAGTCTTTTATAGTCTGATTTGAATGCTTGTAATAAAACATGTTGCCTTTTGTGATTTTGTAGGTGAAACTGCTCTGGCATTAGCTGCATGTACCAACCAACCAGACATAATTCAACTGTTAATGGACAATGCCAGCACTAACATTTCTTCTCAGGATTCCAGAGGAAACAATATTCTCCATGCATTAGTTACTGTGGCGGAGGACTTCAAAACCCAGAATGACTTTGTAGTCAGAATGTATGATATGATTTTGTTGAAAAGTAAGGACAGAAATTTGGAAACAACAAAGAATAAGGAGGGTCTGACCCCACTACAATTAGCTGCAAAAACTGGGAAATTAGAGGTGGGTATTACTGCAGTAGCATCTAAGAGAACCCAGTGCTCTGAAATGTTGTTTTTCAGCCTGGTTATGCTGTTATGTGTCAGTGATTGGTGAGCTAATTTTGATTAAAACACAAGCAAATATTTTCATTGCAATGTTGCTTCTACCCTTCAAGGTTTCCCTGTAATTACCCCTCTCTGTGTACAAAATACACATGCTGTTTAAAACCAGCTTTGCAAACCCTTCTGTTGTACAGGAACTCAAATTCTGCATTTATTGCCATCCTGCACTTACAGTCTTTGAGCAGTTGCAGAAAAGCCTAGAACTGCTGCTGTAGAATTTGGTTCTCACAAATCAACTGTATTGCAAAAAATTGCCAATGGGATCATTTAGAAAATAATTGGTAAAGGGAGACATAAATGAACCCATGGAAAATTGTGCTTTTGTCCTTTAGAAAATGTGTCTGACAGAAAATGTAGGGGCATTGAACCCCCTGTATTTACTTCATAGAGGCCTCTCATCTCCAACACCCCTCACTGGGTGACACAACTACGAATACATTGACTTGCACAAGGGTACAAAATGTGATGGGTAAAAGGTGGGGGTTTGGGCATGTCTGTTCATGTGCTTCCTCCCTTCCCACAAACAGCACAGCTGCTTACAAATGACCCTGTTAATGTTTCAGATTCTGAAATACATCCTGAGCAGGGAGATCAGAGAGAAGCCTAACAGGAGTCTGTCAAGAAAATTCACAGACTGGGCTTATGGTCCTGTTCAGTCTTCTCTGTATGACCTGACAGAACTGGATACCACTGCAGACAACTCAGTGCTGGAAATCATTGTCTATAACACAAATATTGGTGTAAGTTACTTGCTTTTTAAGTACAGATCTCTTTTTTCCTAGCAGTGCACTCATTTCAGATGTGTTAGTCTATTTGACTGAGCTACTTGTAAAAGTAAACAGTAATTTTTGGCCCTCAGTTTTTGTATGAGGAGCAAGATAAATTTGATACCTCTGTAGATTGTCACCTGGAAGTGAATATACATTCAGCTCCTGAAATGTGGGCTAGGCATTTTGGGAATGTCTCTTCCTCCATGAGAAGCATTAATTTGCCTTGCATATAAATATGGCCAAGCTGGTCAGACCAAATACACTTTACTGAACAGGTATGTATTTTAGGTGTTTAGGAGTGCTTGGTTTTCAAAGCCAGAATTCTGCACTTGCTGAATTCAAATACTGCCCTAAAACTTCTGTGGGAAGCAAGACCAGAAGTCCATGTGACAGTTTTAGCTCAGCCATAATTTCCCAGGCAGGGAATGGCAGGTCCCCCCAGCGTGAGTGGGAGCTGTCCCATTGAATCTTGTCAGGTTGGGCACAGAAAGGATGGAATCTGAAGGAAATACACAAAATATGTGCCTGAAGTCCAAGTCTTAGTTAGTTTTTTTTGTTTCTTGGGGTTTTTTCCCTACAGAATCGTCACGAAATGCTGACTTTGGAGCCTCTGAATTCCCTCCTGCGGATGAAATGGAAGAAGTTTGCACGACACATGTTTTTCATGTCATGCTGTTTCTATTTCCTGTACAATGTGACATTAACATTAGTTTCCTACCACAGGCCTAATGTGAATGAGGTGAGTACAGCAACTGAACCTCACCAAATTTTACTGACTTACAATGCAGTAGTATCTCCTGAATCGTGTTTAAAATGCTAAACCGAAACACTCCCTGAAAGGGAAGGAACTGCACCCAGAATGTTACATGTGGGGAGGTTTCCTGTTGGTTTGGCTTTTTCCTTGAGGTCAAACTGAGCCTTACATTTTGGACCTTGCAGGCTCCACCTTATCCACTCGCCCTGACCCGTGGGGTGGGATGGCTGCAGTTGTCAGGGCAGCTGATGGTTATGTTAGGAGCAATATTCTTGGCCATTAAAGAGGTAAGACTTTTTATTAACAAATATATAAATACATAAAGAACTGCTCTAGATTTATGAATATGCTGCTGATGGTATTATTGATATCCACAATAGATGTGGAATATCTTTGATATGTGTAATTTTTCAAGTCTTTGGCACACTTGTGTAATGACCCTGATCATATATTTGAATACACATATGTTGCTCTATGAAACAACTCTGAGGATGTTTTCCTTTCAAATTCTCAAGGCAGAGATTTGACATTTGTATAAAATTGATGTTGTCATATTGCTGGCTTTAAGGACACTTTTGAATGAGAACTTCTAATGGAAAAAACCTGGTACAATTTTGCCGTATACTGTAATTAATTAAACCCATTAACTGCAAAATTATGCCAGAGATGACAGGATTTTGAACTTGGAAATTACAGCTCTATAAAACAAAAATCTAGACATTATCATGTCGTATCAGTAGATGGATTATCTTAAAACACCAATTAATTTATTTTGAAAAATAGATTTTGAGGCCTGTTTTCTCTTGCTACCACATCTGTATTTTATATATCTGTCCACACAGAGTGTGGCCATCTTTCTGCTCAGGCCCTCAGACCTGCAGTCAATTCTCTCTGATGCCTGGTTCCACTTTGCATTGTAAGTCTGTGCACATACACATTTTATGTCCTGTATAAAATGCTTGTCTATCTCATGGTCACAGGGAATGTGCTGCTGTAGCAGATGCTCACCTGTTTCTGCAGAGTATCAGTTTGAGAGGGATGGATGTAATCTTACCTGCAGCTTTTTTGTGACAGCTGTGTTGGGGAGAATAGTTCACTTAAAGTAAACTTTAATCAATGCTGATCTATTTTATTGTTAAAAAATAACAACCATGTTCATGGGAAGAATACAAAGCAGTATGAAATGACAAATGAAGCATAAAAAGCAAACAAGTCTTGATTTTTTTTCCATTTTGTTGTTGGTTTTGTGCTAGTAATTTCTCTTTTGCATATATGTTTGTTTTTTAACAGTTTTATACAAGCTTTGCTTGTGATCTTCTCTGTCTTTTTGTACTTGTTTTCCTACAAAGAACACCTCGTGTGTCTTGTTTTGGCAATGGCCCTTGGATGGGCCAATATGCTCTATTTCACCAGAGGTTTCCAGTCCATGGGCATTTACAGTGTGATGATTCAAAAGGCAAGTTTGTTCTCTTTTGGTTTACCTCCCTTATGACCCTCACTTGTTTTACAGCCCAAATCAATTTAACTGCAGCATTTGCAGTAGTGTCCATCTTGTACAGAATGTCACCCTCAGACAACACCAGGCTCTCAGGCATGAGATAAAATCACACCTTTTTGTTTCTCACTGAGACTAAACCAATGAAAGCACTCTGATAGTTTAGTATGTGCCTTGCCTGTGTCCAGGCAGAATTCATAAGCATAAAACTAGTCCTTATTTTAATTTCTGATAACTATTTCATTTAATTTCTAGGTCATCCTGCAAGATGTGATAAAATTTTTAGTTGTCTATATCGTGTTTTTGCTGGGATTTGGCGTAGGTAAATATTACTGGAGAAAAGCACTGGTGCTCTGTGTGAGTAAAACTTTTAGCATATTATTCGTAAGAACCCTGTTTTCATGATGAGAGCTAGTGTTGGGGTTTCTTCTGGAGGTGAAGTTTAGATGTGAACAGAAGAGTCATTTGGTTCTTTCTGAATTGCCTGCAATTCCAGTTGGATGTGGGCTCTTTCTGCTTCCTGGAAATCTGTCAGCTGGCTGCTGTGTTGCTGGGCAGCTCTGGCTCTTTCCCAGTGCATTCTGAATTCTTTAGGGTAAAATGCCAGGTATTCATAAAGCATGATTGTGATTGAAATTTCCTCATGTTTTCTCCTCAGCTCTGGCTGCGTTGATTGAGACTTGCCAGGAGGGCGGTGAATGCCATTCCAACAGCAGTCTGGGCCCGGTGCTCATGGACCTTTTCAAGCTCACCCTGGGGCTGGGTGATCTGGAGATCCAGCAAAACTCAAAGTATCCAGTCCTGTTTCTTCTGCTCCTCATAACTTTTGTTGTGTTGACTTTTGTTCTTCTCTTGAACATGCTGATTGCGTTAATGGGAGAGACAGTGGAAGATATTTCTAAGGAGAGCGAGCACATCTGGAAACTCCAGGTTTGTTTGGGAGTCTTAGTGAAGTCCAGATGCTTGGGCTGAAATGTGTTCAGTGAAGTCCAGATGCTTGGGCTGAAATGTGTTCAGTGAAGTCCAGATGCTTGGGCTGAAATCTCTTGAGCTGTACCTCTGGTAACTCATGCTGACAGAATGGGGCAGGTGGTAACAATGATAATCCCCATTTGTATAATGTGAGCAAATAATGGAAATAATCAACCTCAGTATTAGAGAATTGTAATGACTTCGGAGTTAACAACAGTCCCAATGGGAATATTATGGCTTGGATTTCCCCCCATGCACTGTCACAAACCTTGATGAAATTTGCTCCCCTGGTTATGTTACCAGGGTGGTGTTTCACCACCTTCCCAGGAACCTGTCAATCCCCATTTTCACATCCCAAACAATCACTGATGTGCCATGTTACTTGCTGTGCTGTGAAGTCAATGTTGGGGATGGTTAACCATACTCATGTTACTATTTGTTAATAGAGAGCCAGAACTATTTTGGAATTTGAGAAATTCTTACCAAAATGTTTGAGGAAAAAATTCCAGCTGGGAGAACGGTGTAAAGTGGCTGAAAATGACACCAGGGTGTGTTTAAGGTAAGGCAAAGCTAGAATACTGTGCTAGCAACTCTGCTCTGTAGGCTGCTTCAAGGTGATTTCTCCTCAAAACCCTCTCTAAAACGTTTCTAATATCCCTACAAATTATAGTAAATGTACAAAAATATAATTTGTGCTTTTTTTTCAGTTGTGACGAACTGATACAAAAAAATCTATATTTTTTTAAATGTAGATAATTTCTTTGTAAAAGATTTTCATCTTCATATGGTTTTACTGTACAAATCTCAAGTCTGCTTGCAGTAAATGTCACTACATTATAAAGTAGTCGTGGTATTATTCTCACCTTCACACAGCACATGACACTGCAAGGGACAGTCAGCCTGTTAGTCCCAGCAAAGCAGGTGGAGGTGGTAAAGTGGGACAGTCCCAAGAAGGAATGCAAAGGAATAAAAAGGAAAGTGCAGAGTGTGGCTGGGAGATAATGCATGATAATAACACAACTTCTGTTACAACACAAACAGGATTAATGAAGTGAAATGGACCGAGTGGAAAACACATGTTTCATTTATTAATGAAGATCCAGGGCCAACAGGTACTGTGGGATTTTTTGACACTGTATTTTGGACATCTTCTCTTAGGCTTTGATATAGTTTTATGCCTTTAAAAATATAAAATCTCATAATCTAGATGTTCAACCACACTTTATTGCTGGAGAAAGTAACGGTTAATATGGTAGTGGTGTTGAATTATTTTTAGGGATTTGGAAAGAGGACTGGTTACAAATATGTGTGATTTGTGATGCATATTGGATGACAAATTGTCCCTCATAAATGTTGACCAGGAGATCCAAGACACTCCTGCTGCCAGTGCTGGAGTGTCGAGGTGAAAGGAGCTCAGCCTTGGGTGACAGAGGAGTCACAACAGGGGCATGTGAGGAGCTGGGACTTGTTCTGGAGTCTCATCCTGAGCCAATTAGCATTTATATTGCTTAGCAGAAGGAGCTCAGTAATAAGGAAAAGGGGCAGCCAGAACAGTTTCTGTGTAAGATATGGTAGTAAACTGACAACTTGCTGTTTCAATAAAATGTGAATTTTTAACCAAAAAAAAAGTGCAAAACTGATCTTGCATGTACAGTTTCTACCATATCCTGTTTTGTTTACAATGCATTTTTTTGCAGATCCAAGCAAAATTCAAGATAATTCAAGAACTAATAGCAAAAACACCCTGAATACGTTTGAAGAAATGGATGATTTGCCTGAAACTTCTGTTTAGTTGTGCTGTGTCTGATATGTGGCTGTTCTGAAGGTTGAAAGCATCAGCAGTGGCTGCTGAAAGCTTTGTGCGTGTTTTGGACAGCTGTAACCAGCTGGAACCCAAAGTTTCAGTGACAACTTTCAGTGACATAGTCTGATGGCTTGAACCCATTTAATCAGGGCAGCTGAGCTGAGGTAAAATGGACTGTTCATGGGTTCAGTTTTGAGCCTCTCAAACTGTTGCTGTCCAAGTTTGTGTGACGCTACTCAAACTTGGCTCTAGATGTCTAACTGGATTAAAAAGGTCAAATGTGAGATCTTTCTTCCTTTTGTGGAAAATTAAGGTCATTGTGATCCCAATCTGCTGTTTTTTGGAATCTCTCACTCATGAGAAACTCATTTTGTACACTGAACAAAGTTAAGATGTTGTCGTGGAGCAGAGAAAAGCATTTCAGTTCTGAAGACGACTAAATGAAGTATGTGATTTCGAAATCCCAATGTGCTGGATACCTTTGCAGCTTCTGCATTGACTGTCAGTGTTACTGGAGGCTTGGTCCCACAAGCTGGAGAAGCCTCCTCAGGTCCCAGCAGCTTTGCCTGATCTGTTTTCCTCTGTGCAATCCCCAGGGTACAGTGTGGTGGTCACTGCTTTTTATTTATTACTGTGTGTGTATATCTCCCCATAAAATAACAGGGTAGAAATACTGGTCATGATATTTCTGAGTTTGTTCCACTCACGATGTCTTTACTTTTCCTCCTTGGCTTTTCCATGCTGCTGCATCTTGCTACATAAAATAAGTTATCACCTTGAAAGTTCTTCTGAATTAATTTCTGCATTCAGCCACTTCAGGAAAATAAGTCAGTATTTCTTCCCAAAATGGACAGACTAAGTTCAATGCAATGCAATTTCAAGCTTGTTTTATTCTTTATTCAGAGGACTAAGTAATGCATTTCTGTAGCACCTTTTATTTCACTCCCTGTGATGACCTAGTACTATAAGTTATACTTTTAGTTTTCTATTTTATGTATAAATATAAAAGGAAATATTTGTGAGGACTTTTAAATTTCAATTAATACATCCTGTGTATTCGGCGTCGTGGCTTTTCATCAGACCTATCCACGAGGTGCCTGTTTTAAAGGTGCTGTCTCAGGCAAAACTCGGGGGAATTCCTTCTGTGTTTGATAATAAGAGTTGCATTGGATTTTACAGCCAAGCCTGCTGAGGGGAAAATGCTCCCCAGGCCTTTGTTACGGCAGAGGAGGGCGTGAGGGAAGCTCGGCGGGGATGGGGACAGCCCAGCCGCCTCCTCCAGCTGCTGCATCCCCTGGCTCCTGCCCTGCACCGATGGGATCCCATGGACACCTTCAGGGATGTTCTCACAGCCCACGGCACCTTGAGGGGAAGGACATTTGTGTGCCCATAGCCCATGAGATACCCGAGCACTGTTTGCCCTTTCTTAAGGAGGAAATGTGAGAATGAGAAGAAAAATTCCTGCGCTCTTGGAACTTTTCATCTTTCCCGGTTAATTTTGCATCGAAACTGCCAAAGAAGAATTTTGCCTCAGGACTCCACAGTTCTGTTTGGATTCTTTTCAGTGCCAGTTTTTGTACAAAAGGAAAAATACCTCTTCACACTACTCAAGAACCGACTGGCCCACGTGTGTGTGGGCAGGCTTGTCAGCGAGCACAGGCTGAGGTGGCTCCGCGCTGTGCCGAGGGCACACTGCGGGTGTAGCTGTGCAACAGGGGAACCAGAACCCTGAAGGGATGTGCTGGGCCAGTGTCCAGGTACTAAACCCAGTGGAGGAGCTGAGGGGTCGCTTCTAAAAGCAACTCTAAAAGCATCTTTTACTGAGATAAATCCCCTCCTTGTGTGGCCACTGAGCTCAGCCACATCACACATACAGTCTCCTGTCTCAAGGCTCTGACCAAGCACACTATGAATAATGACTAGAGCAGATAATTCTGTGCTTTTTATACAATGTTTATTTAAATTAAAGAAATAAAGCTTGTAATTCAATAAACAGTCTGTTCTGTTTTCATTTTATTGCCATAGGAGTTACACAAAGACAAGGAAAAAATACTTTAGATTTAGTAGTAAATAAGGAAGATATCACTTCTCAAATGGTATACAATATGGGAGTTATTTGAACAATTAATCTTAGTAAATAGTTAATTACTGTATCCTTATGCCAAGTTCTTAATGTTTATCACCAAATTGTCAAATACATTAAAAACAGGTTAAGAAAAGAAATTAAACCCCTGTTTTCTTCTCTTTCTCAGTTACTGTGACAGAGTTTCTCTCTACAGATACAGAACAAATCCTGAATTTCTGAGAAGTCTCCCCATATGGAATTCTTCTGAATCTCCATTCTCAATTAGTCAGGTATGGTCTGTGCATTGCTATTCATCAAAACCCAAGTGATTGCTTTAGTCTTGCCTTCTTCACTGAAAACTTCTGGGGTACCACAGTTGATGAAAACCTTATTTGGAAAATGTTACAAGCAGTAGGTGGATACATCTAGACAGTTAAAAGGCTGTAAACTTCTATTTCCTCCATGGCAAGAGAAATTTCCTTCTAAAGGTTCACTGGTTAAGCACATCTTTTTCTTCTGAATTTTGAATATTGCTCCAGTATGCTTCCAACTTCTCAATACTTCCTAAATTCCACCCTTGTTCTCTTTGATGTTAAATCAGAGCTTGAATTAATCTTGTAATACTCTAAATAGCTTTACATTTCATTTTAGTGTATTTTTTCTCAGAAATCATATATTTTTAGCTTATTTTTATCTCTGTAAGTATAAAAAGAAAAACAAAACAAGGCCTCCCCTTCAGCACAGTGGGAGTTGGTCACATATAATACAATTTATAATATCATTTATAAGATACTCTCACTCTGTTTCTCTTTCTCCAGCTTTTCCTTTGTCTTACATTCTGTAAGTTTATCTGAGGAATAAGTTTCAAGGATCACCCCACTTTAAAAAATGTTGTTTATTGGAGGGTTGGGGTTATAAAATAGAAAAACTGTAGGGTTTTTATATAATGTAGTTTTGTGGATAAGCATATTCATAAAAACTTCATAAAAATAGTTCTTCTTTACGTCTATAGGAGTCCTTTAGAACAAGTAAACAGGAGCCATAATCAGGATTATGACAGTATGTTTCATCTGAAAAGTGCTCACAAGGTTAATTAAATTACAATTTAAAATTAGATTCTGCATTTCTTTATTTATTCCATGAATTACTGCTGAACGACCCTGAATTTCA
>JAWWTY010000045.1:3695903-3768689 GCA_035222235.1 Margarornis squamiger | reverse complement strand
TCCCTCAGCCCTCGCCCTCAGCCTTGTCCCTCATCCCACTCCCTCAGCCCTCGCCCTCAGCCTTGTCCCTCATCCCAACTCTTTCAGCCCTCACCCTCAGCCTTGTCCCTCAGGGCTCACCCTCAGCCCGCTCCCTCATCCCACTCCCTCAGCCTGTTCCCTCACTCCTGTCCCCCATCCTGCTCCTTCAGGGCTCACCTTCAGCCCTGACTCTCAGGGCTGAACTTCATCCTTGACCCTCATCCCACTCCCTCAGGGCTGCCCCTCAGTCCAGTCCCCCATCCCATTCCCTCAGCCCTGACCCCCATCCCTTTCCCTCAGTTCTGTCCCCCATCCTGCTCCCTCAGTCCCGTCCCCCATCCCACTCCCTCAGTTCCTGACCCCCATCCCGCTCCCTCAGCCCTGACCCCCATCCCATTCCCTCAGACCCGTCCCTCATCCCATTCCCTCAGTCCTGTTCCCCATCCCACTCCCCAAGGGTGTCCAAGCCCTCGTCCCTCAGCCGGCATTGCTGCTCTGTGTGAGACCCTGACGAGGCTCACCCTGGGATCTTCTCCTGCCTGAACTTACAGTTTTCCTACAGCTTTTTCCCTGGGCTTTGGCTGATTATCTTCAAGACAGGTCAGAAAACAAAACAATGCACTCTAAAATCCTATGTGGCACCAAAACTCTCTTTATAAACTGAAATGTAAGGTTTATGGCATTTTATTTTACTGGTGGCCACTAGTCTTCAGTGTCATAGAGATATGCTTTATGAGAATGAACTAGAAGCTGTTTTAATATCATCACACGTAATTGATATATCTCACAGAAATAAAGACTAAATTGATCTATTAGCTGTGGTAGAAGCTGCACTTCATTCTTATTAACATCTTTAATAGCTGCATATGGTTAACTACCAGATCAAAATAAATGTAGAGGGAATGTATTGTATTACTTACACATCTAAATATGTGGTATTATTAATATGCCACTAAAGGTAATATGCACCAGTAACTAAATAGGATAGAATAGCAAATAAAGCTACACAACAGTCTGTGTAGTGTTCTCCATGCGTACAGTAATACATAGAGATTTACTATACAAATAGATTAATCAGAAAGCAAATATGGCAAACAACCTGCACCTAACATGCTGATAAATATTTCTTCTGTTCCTAATATTTGGCTGGTAGTAATGTCTTCATGATTTGCGATGTATTTTATATATGAGGAAATTCGCTAAGGGTTTTAAGTCTGTGCAGAAAATAAGTTTATTTTTGAAGCATGATGCTATTTTTCACAGACTATTAGATTAGATTTATATTCAAAGCCTTCTACCTTGCCATCACCCTTGGCAGCAATGTATAAGTATGCATTTTTATTAGTGTTTCATTTTCAGAAATTAAAAAAAAATCCTTATATTTGGACATCTATGTACTTTTAAATTCAGGAGCGTATTCAATATTTTTCAAACACTTAAGAAAAGTAGGAGAATACAACTTCAAAAATGTAATCATTTGGGCCCTTAATCTGCAATGAGCAATAGCACATTACATGTGTATTTGTGGATCTTCTAAACTCAGTACAGCTGCTTGTATGTTTTGGGCTTGTGTCTGAATTGCCAGTCACTGGGTCTGCAGAGTTAAGAGAAACAGTCTTAAAATCGTGTAAGATTTGGATGTATTTGCAGCATTAATGGTGTACTTTGCTTATTTAACTCCCATACAGCAAATTGTAATCAATACACTGTTGGCTGTTAAGATTCAGCAAAGAAATGAAAAGGAGTTTAGCTGACACCTCAACTCGCAGCACAGCAGGTACCAGCCCTTGTTTTTTGCTTTACTGTTCACACCTCATTACGCTTTTATATAAATATATATATATGTACACACACACACACACACACACATATGTTTATGCAGAATATTCAGTATTCAGCCCTAGATCCCCATTTCCTGAGTGGACTTGCATGGGTTACCTGTTCATTGCAGCACAGGGCAAGATTTTGGATTGATTCAGGGAACTGGTTTCATTCACAAGATTATGTGCAGGACAGAGGGTTGGGAATATGAATTCTGTGAGGGAATGTGCTAATGAAATGTAATTCCCATTTGTCAAGTAATTTTATTTATTTATTTATTTTAAGTGTAGATTGTGTCCTTTTGCTATTGGTATAGTATTACTATTATTTTAATTTTAGGTTGTCTGCCTATACCACTGTTCAATCAGAAAAAAAGAACCAGACAGCCCCTCACTTCAAATCCAATTAAAAATGAGCCAGGTGCCAGTTCTGAGACTCGTACTTATGACTTCTCTCCCACATCATTCGGTAAATAAGTGATATTTTATTTTTTAATGGCTCTCAATCCAAAGAAATCTTAACCTCCTGGTTATATTCTATGAAATCAGACATTGTCTTTCTCAAGAACTATATGCACCCTTTATATCTATTTCTGAAAAGTTCATTATGTAAAAATTGTCCTCCAGGAAATTTCTTTCTACTCTACACAATTGAGCTTTTTATACTTTGTGCCTAGAGGGAGTTTGACTCTTTGTGTGTTGGAGAATGAAGTAGCACTGGCATTTAAACAGAGTCTCTTGAAACTGATCTTTTGTTTTCAGTTGATTTCAATCAACACTCAAGTCCTGTGTTAGAAGAAGAAACATTTATAAGATGTCTTTCTTGTGGTTCAGAAAGGAACTTCTGTTCTTGAGACTGAGCTTGAAAGGAACAGTGTAGAATTCTGCCTTTAGTGCTTTCATTATGTTCTGCTTGTAATAAAGTAAAAAAGTTTACTTATAATACAGTAAAAAGCTTCTGTTTCTAATAAGTCAGATGTTTGCAAGTGAACCGTTGTCTAGAGAAGCAACCTGCTTGTTAGAAGTTGTCTTGTAATTGCAAATACCAAAGGATCATGTTGCCTTTTATTTCACCTTCATCCTGTGTGAGCCTGTTTTGGGGACATTAAGCAGATACAGAGTAGGAGCCTACATAGATCTATTACCTTTCAATCTCTTCCATTTGTATCCATGTTCAATCCTTTGTCTTTTGAAAATTAGGCTGGGGAACTGCAAAGCCAGAAGTGACTGAACTGCAGAAAGCAGCAAACAGTGGGTATGTAAAAGCAGGTTATTGTTGCTTTTTGATTTTTACTTGGATACTAATTGTTCCACAAACTGTGATCCGCGTATCTGCCTTACGAGAAAGCTGCAACTGTGTCACTGATACTTTAAACTTATATTTGAAAGCCAAACAGAACATCTGATGCCTCCTTCCCTCATGAAACCACCAATTGCATCAAAGTTTAATTTAGCAAATGCTGGAAAAAACTTGGCTGCCTGCAGGTTGGTGGAGTCTTTAATACCTATTATCCTTCCTTTTTGTTCTCATGTGAAAATACATCTTACATTTTCCCATACTGCTGTAGCATTCACTGAGACCTTTTTAATTCTCTCAGATCATCACTGTAGTCCTAAATAATTATGTTGTGCTTATGAGCCAAAACCAACTAAAATGAAATATCCTTCCAGTGTACCTAATTAGACCTAATATCTTGTCTTTTTGTCAGGCCTATAATTCAGTCTTACCTTAAAAGTTGATTGAATTTTGCTGGTAGTTTTTTTGAGATTCCCCTTTACTTGAAGTGTTGCCCACTTTTAAACCACATTTATCAATAGACTCAAATAAGTTTCTACCAGTTTATTTTATATCAAAACTTTTAATCAAGACTGTGCTTTCATAAATTGTGGAAAAGCTGGCAGATTCAGATCCCTAGAGCTGGCAGGAAAACTTCCAGCAATGTTGTAACTGTCCATTTGTTCTCTTCCCTTCCTCCTATTCCTTTCCAAGGGCAAAAAGAGAGTGTTTCAAACAAGGCAAAATGGAGCGGAAGGAATTTCTGAGCTGCCTTTATTAAAGAAGTGTGTTAGAAATAATAATGTCAGCACTAGAGTTTGTTGTCAAATTGTTTCCACTCCACCAGTGAAGGTGGTAGAATTTGGGAATACCCCTCTCAGAAGAAACTTTGTTTATTTTGTTTTAGACTTATGGAAAAAATGTGAATCTTGGGTCAGGGAAGATCCCTTATACAGGGCAAGACAATAACTGAGCAAAGTTTGAAGGCCTATTGAAGTCAGATGGATTTAGGCACATGTGTGATCACTGCCCTGCATGAAGTGTATACTCAAGTGCTTTGAGTCGGGATGTATTTAAAGCTAAAGCAACAATACATAGATTACTTTTATGTTCTTTAATCTGGGTATTCAGAACAGATGTTGTGATACTGAACTGTGTCTGATGTTACATTGCAGAAAAGAGTATACTCCTTTAAGTAACACGGCAGATTCGAGATCTGATAGTGGAATCACTCGAAAGTTTGGGAACCTTTCAAATAGTTTGCAAACTGTCCAGCAGCAAAAGCACCTTGATAACCGTTGTTCATCTCAGCTCATCAAAAGAGAAACCAGCCAGACAAACACATCTAAAGGACAGGGGCCAGTGAACCCTAACACTGCCTCAAGAAGTCTGCAGGATCGTGCTCCAGCATATAAATTTAACTACAATATTCAGCAAAGTAAAATGAATGAAAAACAATTTGATTTTGTTCCAGAAGAAAAAAGTCAGGTAAAACTTATGGGGAGAGTTAATAGGAAGGTATGATGAAGAAAGCAGTAAAGAAAAGGAAAACTGATGAAAGATGAAGCTTTTGTCAGCCCAAGCTGCTTTAGTAAACACTGAAGTTTCTGAAAATTTAGAATTGAGATTTTCAGCTATAATAACTACAATCCTCAGCATTATCATATAAACTGGCAGGGAGTTATTTGTATATTCTGAACAAATACTGTGCTGTAAAGATTACCTATTTAACATACTATATAAATGTCTATGTGTATTTTAACATTATGGGTATGTATGTCTAACTTGAGCTTTTGTCTTCCTCTGAAAGGAAGTTCCATCTTCTCAAATAAAAATGAGAGAAAAAAGGAATTCCTTGAGGATCCTGTCTGCAGTCATTGAAAGCATGAGGCACTGGAGCCAATATTCTTACAGAACTGCACTGCTCTTTGAAGTTTTAGGTAAGCATAGTAGATTGGGCTATAGGTCATAATAATGGTAGGGCAACAAGGAAAGAAAACTTCATTAACTGTTGACACAGTAGCTGAAACACTTAAACCCACTGTGAGCACCATCTCATTCTCCTTCCAGGACATCCATTCAGCTATCAAAGGTGACTGAAATAGATACAAAATTAATAATTCAGTCATCCTCCAACATTTAAGCTTTTTCTATCCTCTTTATTTTCTTTCCCTGTCTTTACAAAGTGTTACAATAAATTTTCCTATTTAATAGGAACCTTCTGTAGAGAGGTACAATTTTTACAATCCTTTTTGATACAGTTAATCTAGGAATAGATTCAAGTCTAGAGTACTTCTAAATATAGATACAGACTTTCAGTGTGTTACACTTTGCATTTTAATTGTCTGAGAAATGAACATGACAAAAGGCTGAAATGACTAAACTTTACATCAAAGGTGAATAAGAATATACAATGTGTTGGCATCTCCGAAAGCTATTATTTTGACAAGATTGCAAATATTTGAAGTTGATCTGCATATGTTCCCACAGAAAGCTGATTCTGACTCTATATCTCTGTTTTGGTGTAGTAAATGATGTCATGGTGTCTTGGTGTATCATACTTAGTACTGCCCTTTCTTTACACTGTGCCTAATTTTTGTAAATGGTACAGGCACACTGGATTCTGCAGTCACACCTGGAGCTTATGGGGCAAAGAATTTTCTTCTGAGGGATGGAAAGGAGACCCTGCCTTGTGTATTTTATGAAATTGTGAGTATGCTTTGTCTGTACATAACACAGACACCACTAGTTCCAATCCCTTTTCTGAAATTAGTATGTTGTTCTGATCCAACAGAAATTTACTGTGTAAAAGACAAGCTGGATGCTTATACCGTATTGTTCCCAAACTAGAGCAATAATCCAGTCACTGCTTAGGCATCCTTAGACTTCTGTTTCAGTTCAGCTTTTAAGTAGTTGATAATAACAAAAAAGCTGATGTAAATTCCTTCTGCTTGATGTAGTCTTCAGCATGCAGCCATGTGGAAAGCTTTTATGGTAGGTGACATAATCATTTTATTTATTATGCTTTGACGAAGGACCGTGAGCTTCCAAGACTAATTAGAGGTCGAGTGCACAGGTGCATGGGAAACTATGATGCAAAAAAGAACATTTTCAAGTGCGTCTCTGTAAGACCAGCAACTGCTCAAGAACAGAACACTTTCCAAGACTTTGTTAGAATTGCAGATGTTGAGATGACAGCATATGTAAAAACAATGAATGAAATGTAAAGTTGAAATGGTTTCTCTAATTTATATGGATCATCACCCACAAAGGGTGGACATGCTAAAGCATTTAGCAAAACTAACGATGAGAGCCTGGTTGAAAAATTGAAAATATCACTGTGCTGTGTTATCTAACAAATGCTAGTAACGGTGTTTTGTTTTCACTAGCACTTTCTTTAGCTTTCCCAGTTAAATATGCTGTAACAGGGTCTTGTTATGTACTAGATTAGATTTTACTGGAGAAATTCTGAATTAAAATGCTAAAGTTTTGCAGTAGTGCAAGTGTCTTAGAAAAAGACCATCAATACTAATTCAGATTTCCATTGCTTTTCATTATCTTCAATTTTGAGAAGTTCCTTCAATACCTGTTTCAAAATGTTGACTATAGACTTCTTTTGAGGAGTTACTTGGTCATGGTTTAATAGCTGACAAAAGTCACAAAGTTCTCTTTGGGTAGAAAGTAAAAAGATAGTCTGTCTTCCACTTCAGTTCCAAATAACAGGTGCCCTTTGCTTTGCTGGATTCCAACACGTGTAAAAGTTTTGCTAGAAATGAACATAATAGGTACTACATAAAGATTTCACAGGATGCAGCTGTATCTGTCAGGTATGCCTTGGGTTCCTATTTATATGTTATCGGATTCATTTTTTTAAAAAAATAAATAATCAGTATAACACCTGTATAAAATAGCAACAAATCCTGGAGCTGGAGGAAGATTCCTCAAGGACACAGAGGAAGTGGAAAAGAAAGAATTATTTGAACACAGAACTTCCTTGCCTTTGTCATAGGAACATCTTTCATGAGGGATGGACCATGTACATGTTTATGTGCCTTTGCCTTCAAACATTGACTTTCACAGGTTATTCCTGCTGTTTCTATTTCCTTTTCCCTTACTTCAGAAGCTTTGTAGCAGATCTGTTGGGAATTGTAAAACAAAAGACTTGTCAAGAAAATAGCAAACAGGATGGGTTTTTTTTATTATTTTATTATACAGTGTTGGCAATTGGAAATTTCACATTTAAAATAATTGAAATATTGTATCCAACAAGTCAAATACAGAAAACAGTTAATATTCTAAAAAGGAGCCAGCTAGTCAACGCAGAAACACATTAATGGAAAATACAGCTTTTAGTTACACTTAAAAAATTATATATTTAGAATAAAACTTGAACCTGGTCCAGTAAGTTGTTTGACTTGTAACAGGAAAATGCTTTTACACAGTTTAACACGCAGACAGTCTTTATTTAAAAAAGTGATCTGTCAGTGTCAGCACATGTATTGTCAGCAACAGCCCCCTCACGTTCCAGTGGACATCTAAAGTATGTGCTTTACTAACTGCTGTAAGAATCACTTGCATTATCATCTCTACCCTCTGTGCTAAGCTGGTTCTCAGCATGGATGTGTCCAGGACAGCTTTGTCTATCCAGTTGTAGAGGTCAGGTACACATATTTGATTCCCTTTATATATTATAAAACGTTAAAGGAAATTCCAAATGGAAGCATTAGCTTAACTCATAAAAGGTGCAGAATATTACAGGATGCAGAGGCTGATGATGCTCACAGCAGAAGCTGAGGTTTAAGAAGTAAAGTGTTTGGTACAGCAGTGCTGTCAGTCGTAAGACTCTGCTGTATCAGTAATTCAAAATTCCAAAAAGAGGAAGGTTGAGCTCTGGGACCAGGCCTGCAAGAACTGCTCATGTTAGCAACACCACCCCAGTGCTGCAGTCCCACGGATTCCGGCTGAATGATTGATGCTTCCAGTTCTGCACATGGGAAAGTTACAGTAATAAGGAATGACATGAACAGGTCATTTGTGTCTACAGGGTATGTTATGGCTGTTAATAAAAATCTAAAATAATTTTACTTTCAGTAAGTGTTTAGCTTTTTGCAAAAAAAAGTTTTTACTTTACACTAACAAATCACTTTTTCTAGTGAAACATTAAGTGAACAGTTGTAAACATTGCACAAAACAGAAAAAACCCTACACAATACAGTTTATACACACTACTCAACATTTTTCAGTTGTTGGGTGTTTTTTTTTTTAACCATATTGATCCTGTCTTGTATAATGGTTCTAGTGTAAAGGCACAGGTTGGTTAGGAAAGAAAAGCCTGCATCTCTGTCTCTCTACTTCACGGTGATTATTTTCTTTTTGCATGTTGTTTGTTATTCCTCACTTTTCTGACTCTCGTAGGAAAAGCATCGATTTCAGCCATTCATTAAAAAAAGTGTAAGACATTACTGAAAAGCACATTACTGCACAGAAGTGACTGAATTTATTCTTCTTGCTTTAGGGCATTCCTTCAACTGATTTTGTTAAATATTTGGAAAATGTAATTTCTTAGTCCCTGTGAGCAGAAGTGCATAGCATGCACTCTCTCAGTGTACTTAATTCTGCATTGAAGTCTGTATTTCCAAAGATTAGTAATGGAACTTGCTGAGTTTATGTGCAGAATTTGCTTTTAGAGTGCACGAAAACGTAACAACAGCACATTTATTTTGGAAAACAGCACAAGGTTCCATTGAAGTTTAGAAGGGTGAGGAATGTAAACAAGACTGCAGAAGTCTTTGATGTATATTAAGATAACACAGTGATTGTTCCATCTGTTTGCATTTTCTTATACATCCTCAACATGTCTCTGTCTGTCCCTTCATGTACACCTTCCATTAAAAAAATAAAAACTCAGGAATCAGTTGGACTCAGCTAAGTGAAGAACAATAAATTTGATCACCTGGTTTGTGCCAAAATACAAAACTAAGAAGTACACCTCTGAATTAAATATAATCTATGCAATTTTTCTTTTTTAATAAATAATAGAAAATAAAACAAGATGAGAATAGAATTAGAATTCTATTTTTATTCAAAATGAAAAACCACAACAGGTAGGTGAGATTAGAACCCAATGTTTCTTTTGCTTAAGGCAGTCAAGTGCACTTATTTCAATGCTTGATAGTAATGAATTCAGTGCTATTGTGGAAATCAGACCTCACCACCTTCCCATACAGACTGGTGAAATATGGCCATTTGCTGGTTCTGACACATCAGCAGATTCTTATGGGTTGTGTTCAACAGCATTTCACTTCACTTTTTTCTTTTGACAGTAATGGATTCCTGATTGTAGTAGAAATACTAGAATCTACTTCATTCTGGCTTGTATCATCACTACGTGTAAGGGCCATTGGGCACAGACAGTTTTGTAAACAGAGAGTTTTGTTTTCAGCCTTAAAAAACAAACACTAAACCCGAAAATCTACAATTGTAACAGTTTAAAGGATTTTGTAAAACTCCACCTAAAATTATAATTTAAGAAATACTAAAACTGAATTCTTAGCATATTTTTTCCTGTTGTTAAAACTATTAAATCATCATGAAGCCTTTGAAAGTTGTTAGGTCTCTCAGGAAAAAAAATAAATTTTATGCAAATCTTCATGCAGATGCCTCTAAATCTTGGCAATTAAAGCAGTCGTAAAAAGTGTGCCCACAACTTAAAACATGAAAGTGCTGCTAATACATATAGATTAAAAAGAAACTTTTCTCTTGTATACAATACTTTTTAGCTATCAAGCTTAATTTGAGGCCGTGGCTATTAGTAGGTGCTTTTTTCACTAATCAAAACAATTGTAACAAAATATCATTATTGATTTTAAAGTTACCGGGTTCATAAAGGTTTTGACGATTCATAATATATCAAAAGTGAATTGAAGCTTTTAAGACTTACGATTTTGAGACACCAAAGCAACTGGGAGGTAGACAGATGTTCTGAGGATAAACTGATCGGTTTTGTCTAAGGCATTATGCCCCTGTATGTTTAGAGCAGTGTAAAGGCTGCTGATTAAGCTTTGTTCAATTGCAGAGTGTTTGCTGCTCGTGCTTACGGAAGACTATCAATGCACTTTTGGTCTGGGTGAATCTGACCTTCTCTTGCCCATCTCCTTTCCTCTCTTTAGCAACACAGCTCACGGCAAGTGCTAGCATAACTTCTGCCCATTACCTGTAGACAGGAATGTTCTGTTCTTAAGCAGGAATAAAATACTATAAAATAGTAGGTATTGGAGTTGGAGATATGTGCTCTTTTGGTGCATATTTTGCAAAGAATGGTAAAAAGACAGACAACATGACCCCAACAATTGCCAGCATGTACCCCCACCCAATCTGGCAGTCTCCTGCATAGTAGATGTCTGAGTTCTCACAGAATCTCTTCACAGTAGCAGAGTTGAAACCAAAAGGGTAAACCAAAAGCCCAGAAGCCATTATGAACACTAGAGGAGAAAAAAAAACACACCAGTTATTATTGAACATTAATTCCTTTGGGAAAAAAATAAAATCCTTATCTTAGAAAGACAAATATATGTTCTATTAATATCAATGGGAAAAGTCATAGCTTAAAGCACCCCTTATGATTGGCAGATTATCTTCCTTTTCATAATTACCTCATGCACAGCAGTGATGTGACATGGCAGCAAGGTGGCATTGGGATTTTTTTCATGAGAGCTCTTGCCATTAGAGAACTTCAGAAACGCTGTAATCCAAATTATGTAGCCATGTAAAAAGTAAGATGATTCAGATAGAATGGAATCCAGAGGAGAAGAATTCCTAAATCTGAAGATTCCAAACCAGCTCCATTTTCTTCTCAACAGCATTTTTGTGCTTGAGACAATTACTTTGTTCTGCCAAATAAAAACTTTCAGTGAAAGAGTTCAAATATAGTTTTTCAGATGCTGCTTATGACAATGTGAGCACTTTCTCATTATTCTCATTAGTACAGACTCAAATTGTTTTAAAAATCATACATTTGACCCAAAGATTCTGAGATAAAAAACAATACAATAGCTTTTAACATTGGAGTCTGTCACAATAGGTTTTGGAATTCTCTCTGAAAACTTAAGGATTAGAAAACTTTTCAACCTAAGGTTGAGACCTAAAATATTAAGACCAAAAGTTCCTATATCACCTAATTTTGACAGCTTGAGCTCTAAACCCACAAAATACCTATAACAGCACATGCTGTAGAAATCTAAAGGTTCAGTACATAAAGGCACAGAGCTGAAGTAGCAAAGTAGTGATTCAAGAATAGCAGCAATCAGAATTAACAGTTATGTTTGAGCTGATAGATAATTCATCACCAGCAAACATCTAATGAAACATTAGGATTATAAAACAAACACTACATGCTGTTCTCTATGTTTGTAATTGCCTTTCAGGTAGGGTTTGTGCATGTTAGTCCAATTATAATATTGGAGAGGCTTAATCTTAAAAGTATCCACTAAAATGGGCAATCATTCATTAATCTTTTTTAATTAAAAAAACACTTTAATAAGCTTGAGGGCTAAATGAAGTCAAAAAGTTTAACACACTCAGCCTGCAAAGTCCCTGAATAATTTGAATTAAACCTTTCCTTCTAGTCTAAATGGAACTGATTAGTTAATCCCTTGCAGAAAGCACTAAGGTGAGGAAAATGGAAATTAAAAGGAGAGAAATTGGAGCAGCAGCAAACTTGCCAGTGTGTTTCCCTGTGGGTATCTCACGTCGGGTCACAAACAGAAGCTGTCTGCCAAGAAGTGGAGCTCTCTGAGAGCCAAGTGTCTCACCTGCCCTTGCTCCCACAACACCCTCTTTCCTTTAAGCCTCATGAAATAATTTTTCAGTGGTTGCTGTGGCCTTCTCTTCTTTGCAGGGGCAAGTGGGTGAAGGTGATGCTGCAGGAGCCAGTTAAGGGAAAGGCCCTTCCCAGCACCAGCAGCATCCCCAGCACATGTCACACTCCCTGATCCTCCACCAGCTGCACCTGCTGGGCGTGCCCAGGACCAGGGAGGAGCTCACAGACGTGGACAGCAAGTTCTCACCAGCTGTGTTTCTGCATCGAGGGTCTGAGATCAATCAAACGTACAGAAGCTGAAAGCTAAATGCAAACAAGTAAGTTGTGTTATGCAGCTCTCCCCTCACTACACACATACGGCACCGCTAAAACAGTATAAAATGAAAATGGAGCTGAACTAGACACACACATCTCTTGCAACAGAACAAGGAGTAAATGAAAAGAGGGTAGATTCAGAGGAGATATAAGGAAGGTATTTTTCATGATGAGTCGGGTAAAACACCAGCACAGGTTGCCCAGAGAGGTGGTGAATGCTCCAATGCTGGAAGCATCCAAGGTCAGGTTGGACAGGGCTCTGATGAACCTGATCTAGTTGAAGACATCCCTGCTCGTTGCAGGGGGTTAGACTAAATGACTTTTGAAGGTCCCTTCCAACCCAAACTATTCTATGACTCTGTCACCTTGTTTAGCAAAGGTCACTGAGTTTTCCCCAAAGCAGAAATAGAGCTAAGGGCCAGGACAGCCTGAAAGTGATGTGACACTCTTGCACAGCCAGGAAAACTCCTGGGTAGGCAGAAACACAGGAAACAACCTGGGAGAACAACGAGAAAAAAGGGAGACGTTTCCTACTGCTGTTGTAAACTGTGAGAGTGTTAAACCACAAACTAAACCGTGTTAATCCGTGGACCTGTGCATTGTAGATTCACTCCTGGGCTGACTGAGCTGGGAAGTGGAACAGTGGGGTGCCTGAGAGACTGCGGTGTCCAGCCCCACTGCCACCCACACTGCTCCACTGCAAGAGGAATCTGGAAACAGCCCCGGGGTGCAAAACCCTCTGTAAAGTGTTGGCAAAGCGAGCCAGTTTTTAGAGAAACAGCCCCTGCTCTAAGCAAGAATCAGGGCTAAAATTAAAATTTCAGTTTGTTCATCTTTTCAAAGCCAAAATAGTCCTTGCATCTCAGTCGGTGAGAAAAATTATGCAGAATTGGAAACAATCCTTTTTATCATAAAATCCTTTGCTAACTGTTAAATTTTGCTGGTTTTCTGACAGTCTCAGCTCCTTGCTCTGCTTCATGTATCTGTCCCTATATGTTTTCTTTTTGATTGGGTTACACAGAATTATTTTGAAGGTTGTGCTTTACGGTGACACCAGTGTTTTGATTACCACTTGCTGCTGATGTTGCATGGTATGATTTAATGGAAGAAGCTTTATTTTTTTGAAGGCTAGAAATAATCTGTCACAGCTGAATGTATGTGTTCACATATCAAACGGGCTAAAAAGTTACCCATGGTTTCATATCCTCAGGCATGTCATAGAATGACCTCATTATTCTCATTTAGGTGCCCTCTTTCTTACAAAGGCTCCAAATATTGAATAGCCCGTTATTATCCGCAGAAGCCAAGCTTTCAGGCATGGTGCTAATGACTCCTTAATGGGGCTGTCTATCAGCAGCACAGTGAGCTGCGAGAGCGCACAAAGGAACAGTGGGGCTCCATTTAGGCTCCTCACAGAACACTTACGCCTCTGCACGACTTTCCAACAACAAACATCACTCGAGAGGTGTCAGGATACAGCAGTGAGTGCATTTCACCCTTCTGTGTGGTGTAATCCTGCTGTCATACAAGGTGGTAAGGCCAGACAACATATTGGGGTCTGTTCTACAGCACGAAGCCTATGGAGTGTGAGGGGACTTGCTGGTAAAATGGGTAGTTGAGTTCTCTTTTGAACATGGTTTGACGGATCATTTGATGCATCTCCCATCAGGTATTTGGTCTGGTTAAAAACATGCCTTTTTTTTTTTCTCTTGACACACAGTGTTTGTTGTTGCTGGGTCCTCATCCCCCGAGTCCTCTCCAGGAACTCACAGCCACTGCTGACTGCAGGGCAGCCCAAAGGCAGGTCCAGCACAGGGTCAACAGTAAGTCATGTTTTATTTCTACTTTATAATCCTCTGCCCTCCCAAACAGTTGCAGCTCTCTTATCCTTTTTGCTTCCCTGGTCTCCTACAGCCAGATGGTAAATGGCAGTTTTTCCTCTGAAGGGTTTGAGAGCCAAGGCCTGTTTTTATTTTCACAAAGTAGATTTCTGAATTTGTTGATTTCTAAAGAAAACAAAGGAGGACACTTCTTTTAGGGGAAATGGGGCTTTTTGTAGGAAAAAAAAAAGTAAGAAAGTAAGATTTTGGTGATAATACTGAATCAATGACACTTCTACTCAAGGAAAAAAGCCTTTACTGCTGTTTTAAAATCTAATAATCTATAACTCTTTATCATTGCAATGGTTTATTAACTTCATTAAGCTCCGGTAAAACTGTTTAATTATTTGAATCCATCACATACCATATTCCAATTTATTTTAAACCAAACCAAAGCAAAGCAATGCAGTTCTCTGGAGTGTGTGCAGAGGGCACCAATGTACAACACTCTCAGATACCATGACAAAAAAGGCTATTTCCATTTCCACTTCTTTTGGCAAGACTGATGGGAGTTTTCAACAGATGAAACACAATAATTGAATAGTTTTATGTATTCTGAATCAGGAATGTTTAAACTTGGCTAAGCTTATGTTTATCCTTCCATATTGATGTTGAAATGGATGGAAATCCAGAGGTGGATCACAAAGAACAGAAAAAGCTATTTTATTTTATTGTGTTTGTTAGTATGTTTACATGATGTGTAGTAGTAGTAAAATATGATGTTTGCATGAATTTTCTTCTGAAATTACCTGCTGTGAGAGGATTGGTTTGTCTTAGAAGTTTAATTTACTTACTTTAGGAGTATATTATATTATATTCCTGATACTTGTGACAATGATGGATTAATTGCAAACTTGTGAGACTTATCAGAAAATCATGAGAATTAGGGTTGAATCATAGGCAAGTAAGAGTATTATTCCAACCCTATTACAGATTATCACAGTCTTATGTCTTCCTGGAAGATTTTTATTGACAGAGCTTAATCTACCAAAGCAATTTTCACTCATCTCATCGAGAAGTTTTCTCTTACATATAATCCATTACCTCCCTTATTAAAGCTGGCACTTCTTCTTATGCACAATCAGTTGACTTTAAATAACACATTTGGTCTCAGTTTCATACATTTTATTAAAAATAAATAGTAAATGAGCAATTTCTTTTCAACTACTTCAGAAAAGGGGGAATTACCCCAGAGTAATCTGGGGAGAGCTCAAATAGATTTAAAATCAGCAGGCATCATTTTAAATGCCCCTTGCATATAAATAAAATAAACAGGAAAGTGACCTGTCAAAGACAAAAGAAACCAGACAAAATACTACTGTTATAGGAGCGGAACTTTGGGGAGGGCGAGGCAAACATGGCCCACTGTTCAATGCCACTCAGCTCTGCTGAACTCCTGGCAGGTGCATGGCAGGTACCTGTAGTTCACACTCCTGGAAACGGCCCAAGGAATTATTCCCTCCAAGGAAACCAAAGTGAAGAGCAGGGAAAAGGGATAATAATGCCCATACACTTGGTATCAAGATGTAGCTGCCTTCCTTTGTAACTGAACAAAGAGCTGGAACTCATCATAATGGCACAGCCACTTCTGACAGATCACAGTTTAGCTCTTCTTTGGAAAGAATTATCCCACTGGCGTCATTTCAGCCACACATGTTGTGATTTGAGGAGCATCTATCAGTGCTGGACTGTTGCCAAATAAGTAGATTAGAGCAGTTCCTTTTCTAGCTTTTCGAAATGGTGCAACTCAGAGCTCACACTTAGCAGCTGTAATATCAATGTAGTTGGGAGGAAAGCTGGGCAGCTTGTCAATCCCCTTTGTAGCTAACAAAGGAAAAGGATTCGTTTGTGCCATGGCTCCAAACTCAGTGTTTAAATAAATGCTGAGTATGTGACTCCAGCTCACAAGCTAAGGAACTGCATCACACAGAGGAACTTGTATTTTTATATATGGACGTATATGCAAAACTATGGGGAAATACATTTATATCAGAATGTTTTCCGTTTCAGTTTATTTGGATTTAGCTGAGGTGGAATAGGACTGGGTTATTTTAAATAAAGCTAGCCCTACAATAAGGGTGTTCATACACCTTTTTTACACATCTTTTTAGTGCCACTCAAATGCCCTGTTCAGGTTCTGTTGGCACAACTCCCTTACTCAGACAGGCCTGCATTCCACAAATAGCCTGTTTCAGAAATGTCTAACAAGTGCAGGAATAGCTGAATCTACCCCTCTTATTAACTGAAGGGAGTGGAATCTCACTATCCAGACTTTGGAATAGAAATTCTCTGAAGCCATCACAGAGGTAATTGGGCTTGGTAATTACTGCATTAGCTGCAAGTTTATTAAGAGCCACAAAAGGAAATGCCATCCCAGTGACCTTTGAGGCTGCATTTCACAGCATGTTTTCTACATGAGAACAAATGATGAAACTTCACTATTTCTGCCAAGTGAGTGGTAGCTATGGTGAAGATTTATAGCTGTAATCTGGTAATCTATGGGGCTAATCATGCAGTTATAGAGTTGCGTGTCATTTACTCAAAAAGGCTGAAATGATCTAGCACTGTGTAGACTACGGTGAAGGAGCGTGTTTTGTCATCTGCAAGGTTAGAAGAAATACAGCCTCTTTAGCAGACTGTAAAGGAGAGACAAGAGCTAATGTTTCTCAAAATAGCAGCCTGTTACACAAAATTTTACAAGAGTCAGAGAGCTAAGGAATGGAGACTGTCATATGCACTCTCATTTGGAAACCATTATGACTTTCCTCTTTTGTACTGCTTCAACAATTATATAGATTTTCTTTTTTTTTTTTTTTTGAAATTATATAAGTCATGCTCACTTCATCTCTTACAGAGCAGCAAACACAGAAGCAGACTAATAATATAATATTGACATATTTAAGTGTTGGATTCTTTAGCTGAGAGCAGCATGTGCATCATGCCTGTAATGTGCCTGTATTCCCTTATCTCTGTGCTACATTTTATTCAACAGTTAAGAAGTGCTAATAAAAAGTGCATATTTCAGTTGTTCTATTTTAGGTAAACATAACATGGTACATATTTCCTAAGCAATGCACATTGGTTAACTGTGCAACTCCGTTTCTACGAATAGAAATCAGGGTGGCAAACGCTTTGCTTCTCTTCTTAATTAACCTACCCATGCCAAAATGGGTATGTTCTTCAGCACAAGCAGGGAATGAAACTGATGGCTGAAAATTTAAATTAATGCTGCTTCTTGTGTTCTTTTGGCTAAGAGCAGCTTCAGCTCAGCATGTAGTGCATTCCCTAGCAAGGAACAGTGTCACCTGGGTCCATGAGCAGCTGGAAGTACTGAGGGAGCAGACACATTATCCTGTCTCTCCTTTGGAGCCAGCTCACATGGGAAGGGGAGATGATGCCCAGCCTGCAGCAGGTCTTGGCTCCTGCTCTGGCTGTCAAATCCAAGTTCTTAAATAGCTATTTAGAACGGGGCTGAGGTGCAAAAGACAGGCAGTGATGTGTAGATCACCTGAAATGTCACAATTTGACATGACACATTTGCTCCCTTCTCCTCCCCACCTGCTCACCCCACAGGTCTGTTTTAAATCAATCTTTTCACCTCTCCCAAGACTCAACAATTTAAGCAGAGCAGACACTGATGAAAACAGATTTATAATGAAGCTGTTGGCTATTAAATACCAGGCTTACACCAGAGGTGACCTTATTGTAAAGCGCTGTGCAGTGAATTTATTGTGACTTTGCACATTCTATACCTTGTCTCGCACGCTGCAGACGTGGCAGCCGAGGCAGTGGTGGCGGGAGGTCTGAGAATAATGCCCACGTCTCACTTCATTACAGCTGCACTTCACATCCCAGCAGTCTTCAAGCCTCAGGGACAGCGCATTCATTACCTCTTTCAGAGACATGTATTTTACATATATGGCTGAAAGGTGATTAGAATCCCTGACAGAACAGCATTTTATCTGGAATGCAGCCATGAAAAATCTGTGCCTAAAACAAAAAAGACATCCTACATCCTTCTCCTAATTGATTTAAGCTACAAAGACCGGCTTCAGTTTTCCCAGGGCGCAGGAACTACCAGGAAGACGCAAATTGCATGTTTTCAAATCTCCTTATAAAAACTCCTTGACAGGGGGTTGAAACCAGAGTTTTGTGTTTCTCAGATGTCCTAGTGCTGTGAATGTCATCAGTCACCAGAAGCACACGTACTGCCACCTGATCATAAAGAACAGTTCTGTAACAACCCTCATTTCACGCTGCTGATTCCAGCCCACCATAAATCAGCAGCACCACAAGTAATGTTGGAAATAATCGTGTGCTCCCGAGCTCCCCTCTTTTATGGTCCAGGTGCCACACAGCTGCAGCCATATGGTAAAATACATCCTGCTGAAGTGGGTTGTAGCAGCACCTCTGACAGGGTTGTTCCCCGAGTACTTGGAAGCTTTTTAATGCTGCAAACTGGAAAAGTGCAGGTGTACTCGGTGGTACCACTGCAGTGGTTTTCCTAACCTTTAAAAACATTATAAATGGAATCAACTCTGGCTTACACCAGCTGCTCTGCAGCTGGGAAATGGGGCAGCAACTGCTTCTTCACTGAAAGCTGCCTGGAAAGGCAGCAGGTGATCCCAGGGCTGATCCTCAGGCAAGTCTGCTGCATGTTGCACTCTGAGCCATCCTCCCCTGGTCAGTGCACCCTCTTTCTGCCACCCATTTTTTTTCCTGGGCAGGATTTGCTTGCACTGATTGCTGTCAGTGCAGATGAATCAGCACACACAGCACACCTAATTATTTGGACTTCAGCCCTGTTTGACCCCTGTGCTCCCTAGCCAAGTCTTACCCAGCAACTTTGAGGAAAGTGTCCTCTTAAAGCACGTGGTCAAAACAGTACCAGGTTGGTTGTGCTGGTCCAGCCACCACTCAGCAACAGGCAGGTCTGCTTTAAAGAACCCCCAGCCACGTCTCACACAAGAGGTTGATTTAATCCAAGGCTGCTGGGAGGAAGGACCAGGAGTGCTCTCTGCGTCTTTCACTGTGGACACTGTTCATAGGCACCTGAGCAGGTCACTGCTTGCAGTGGCCTCTGTCACCTACAACACTCTGCCATTTTAGTGCACCTCAAAGGCAGGCTTGGGCTCATGTCCCCTCTCCACTGCATAGGGCAAGAAACCCAACACTCACTGATGTGTCCTTCAGTTCACAGCTCATAAACATATAAATTAACTTCAGGGCATAGTAAAACAACAACAAAAAACCCAGTTGAATTCTGAGGCAGGGCTACCTAGATTAGAAAAATCATTTAGAAATCCAGAGTAGTGATAAAAATGCCCCAAATTACAAGCTAAATAAAAGTGAATTGGGATATCTGATCCTACTTATCAGGTTAGCCCAGCTGCACAATTTCCCATCTCCAATTATACCAAAAGGCCCAGACTTCCTCCTTCATTAATGCCTTTGAAGGATTTAATGAGTTACTTCATCAGGTTAATAAATCCCTTCAATAACTTTATTACACTTTGATACAATTATTCACGTGGTGCAGCTAACAAATGATTATCATTTATATTTCGCAACAGAATAACTTAATATATTTGGACCATGAAATTCAAAATCCATAAATAAACTATGGAGACAATGGAATGTCTCTATGAGGGAGGTTTTTTTCTGTCTGCAGTTGAGGTCGCATTGGAAATCCTCTGTCTCTTGACAAGTAACTTCAGGCAATGCTAAGGAGAACTGCAGGAGGTTGGTGCCTCCTGGCAATGTCCTGCTTCCCCCTGAGTGTTTAGAGAGCTGCTGCAGCACACCTACCACTGGGCATAACCCATATTTATTTGCTCCAGCACTCTATCAGGTTCAAAATCCAGCTTCACAAAGCCTGTTCCATTCCTTGAGGTTAAGATCTTTGGCTGCTTTTGATGAGGTGCAGTGACACCATCACAAAATAGCATTCTATTCTGGAAATTATTTTAAAACTGAATTGAATTGGTTGCTGTGCCATTTGTTTTTCCTGTGGCATCATAGTAAATGACATCATCAACAAAATAACCTCAGGGGCAAGGGTGTTTTCAGAATCTTAACCTCGGAATGGCCAGCAGTATTACAGCTTCCTATTGCCAGATTAATAATATTTATGGTAGGTAGACTGCAAGAATGGGACCATACCATTTATTTACTTACACTTGATAGCCACCTCTGGCAAGAACAAATTTCCCATTAATCACCATCTTATCTCTGTAAGATACAATTGCTCTCAAGGACATCTGTATTATTCCCATTGTTTTATTAATACAAGAATAGCTCTGCTACAGATCTTTTGACATTGAACTTTATTTTCTCTATTTTCTTTTTTAAGGGGAACTGAAATGCTTAAATAAACATTGAACTTTCATAGTGGAAAAAACTACTTAAGACCCCAACAATACTGGGGGACATTTCTCTGAATACATTTTTATGTAAAGAAACTGCAAATCAGTATCTCTTTCTTCTCTTTTTCATCTGCTGAAACTCCAGTTATGAGTCCTGAGTTCCTCCTGGGAGTGCAGATGACCTTGTTAACTTGGGAGAGTGCCAGAGAAGCAGTGCCCTCCAGTCCAGGGGTCAGGGAAGTGGAGCCACTTTCTAAGCTCAGGTCTTGTAATCAACAAATGCGTATTCCTCTCCCCTTTCACATCATCACTAGGTAGCATTTTAAACATTACATATTATATTTGGCTCCAGGATGATATTTTTCTAATTTTGCAAAAGCATTGCATCATATATTTTAATCTTTTAAAAAGAAATCAATACAGGCCTAGCAGGGGACAATGTCAGACAGTCAAATTCTTTTTCACACAAGAAAAGCACTAGTGGAAAGACTTCCATGAGCTGAAATTTGTGAAAGTTTCTCCCAGTCAGTGGGTTTGGCTCAGTTCAGTTTCCTAAACCAAAAGATAGTCACAGAGAAGTACAGGTCTCAGGACAGCTGGAGGGACCAGGGCTCTTCCCACTAGCACTGGACTGACTTCTGTGCAATCTGCTCTGAGATAATGAAGCCACAGATTGCCATTTCCTTTGCTTTGGGCTCCAAGCACCACGCAGAGCTCAGGGCAGCAGGGACTGTGACTGCAGAGAGACACGAGCAGCATTTAGCAGCTGCTTCCCCTGCACCCCCTCTGCGCTGGCTGGGGCAGGATAACTGTTGGCAGGAGGAACTGGCGATGCTCCTGTGATTCAGAGAGCAGAGCAGAGGGCTCTGCCACCAGCCAGCCCTGTGCCCCCTCTCTCTCCATCTGTCTCAGCCAGGACACAGAAGACAGCCTCCACACTGGCTGTCCTGATCCACCCTGCAGGTCAGAGTGTCCTTTCCATGGAAACCAGAGCCTGAAGATGGAGGAAAGGAAAGAAAGAAGAGACTAGTCCGTGCCCTTTATGGCACTTCAGAAGTGGCCAAGTGCTTGGCAGGAAGGAGATACACCCTGTTGCTCAAACCAAATAATTTATCTTGCACTAAAGCCTTACGCAGTACTAGAATTAGGTGTTTGTGATAATGGAAGAGGGGCCTATTAATGTTAATTTGTTGTTTAATTAGGTGTCCAATACCACACAATGGTGAGACACTTGCTTGGATGGGATGAGCCCCCTAATTGTCAGGTGAACATGCCTGCCTCCTAAACTGAAGCATTGCTCACAGAGCAATTACTCTGGAGCCTGTCAAATATGATTTAACCGGTAATTTGTTTGCAAAGTGAAAGGTGTGCTTTCAAATAGAGCAAAGGACTCTGTCCTCAGCTGGGTCCAAGCCATGCTGGTGCTGCCTCAGCACACCTGTGCTGTGGGAGATGTGGGGTGTGGGAGGGGTTGGCTGAGCCAGGAGAGCAGGCCCTGCAGACCCTCGGTGGGTCTGTGCTGGTTTGGCAGGTTCTGGTGACCCCGGGATGAGTGTGTGTCGGTGGGGTGTGAGGATGCTGCTGGAGGAAGGCCAGCCATGCAGCTGGGTCGGGTTTCTCTGACTGCAGCAGCCCAGCCTCAGGCCCCCTGCTCAGCTGTGCCTGCCCAGCTGCCCCCACCCTGCTGGGAGCTGGCCCCCCTTTGCCACAGGCACTGTGCCAACCCCACACCACAGCAGTGAGAAAGGCCTGGGGCAGGCAGTGTCTGACAGGCCCTTCCTTCAGCACTGACAGAAATAACCCCACAGCATTTCCATCTTCTTGCATTTACATGTTTGAGTGAATAACATTTATGGGGCAGGGCGGAAAAATGAACTTAAATACACCATTTGTCATCTCAGGACCCTGAATTCGACCATTACTGAAAGAGATACAGAGAAATGTGTCCAATAAACAGAGTGTAGTTTGTACAATTTGCTTTGCATTTTCCATATCCTGCAACAAGCACAGGATAGTCAGGCTCCTTAATGATCATAATATATGTGCAGAAAGAGCAGTTCCCTCAGGGCTGCTGATTAATCAGGGAAATACTCATTTGTTCTGGCAGAAGTGATGTGCATCTAGGCAGGGCAAATGATGAACCCTAAGTGCACACAGCAGCCATCAGGGGCCAAAAGTTTCCATCCATTTAACTCATTTTCCCTCTAAGAAGGAAAAAAAAAAACCCCAGCACCAGGACATAACAACACTTGTTCTTGGTCCCAGTTCCTTTAGGGTTTTGTCTTACAAAGGCAGAAAGAGGCCCCACATTAATTTCAGAGACTACAAATGCACTGAGCTTCCAAACTAAGACATCACTGCTGCTTCCTTAGTTACACCAGTCAGGGGAGGACACAAGGTCTCAGCTGGAGGATCTGATTACTGTGCGAGGGACTTGGGAACAACTTATAAGATTTAGAAGATTTTTTATCTGTTGATATAAATCCCTGCCTGGGTTTTTAGTACCTGAAAAGTGTGCCCACTGATTGCAATCCTTCCTACACTCCATCAGTCATTAATCTTGTGGTTTGGCACAGTTGTTGCCACCTAGAAGTTTTCAGGGCGGTGTTTGGTAGGAACGAGGTGAATCCTCTGTGCTGTACACGTATTTCTCTGGTGTTCATTTTCAAATTAGCCACAGAAAGAACAAACTAAAAGCAGATGTGCCATGCTTTTCTCTGTACGTTTGGAAGTTCGGTCATGGAAATGTCTTTGTCAGAGAAATGAATTCCAGGTCACTGGGATAAACAGATGCAATAAAATACTCGTGTGTAGAAGAAACCCGTACAAAAATGTGATCCAACAGCTCTTCAAGGAAATTGCTGTGTAAGAGATCCAGCTTTGAGGCTTACCCCAGGCTTCTGCATAACACGAGAGTTAGGACTTTAAACTGAAGAAAATATGATGGGATCTTTCCATATTTTTCCACTTGCTTTTTCAATTTCATGGGATCAGCAGAAAAGGAAGGGAACCAAAGCTGAACTAATGCAGCTCTTTTGCCTCCACCACTGCCTGAACACACGGCAGGGATCTCTTGGTGGAGACCTGAGTAGCTGTTACCCTTCTCAAGGGCATCCCCAAGTTGCCAGAATATGTGGATTTTTGACTTGTTTGCAACATAACATGAGAAAGAGGAAAACCAGAAATAAATGGGAAGGCTGAAATATAATTGGAAAAAAGTGGTTATTTAGTTTGGCTACTGATTTGTTATTAATGCATGATAGTTACGCACTCAGGAATAAACCCTCACTTAAAAATGTTCCTCAGCTCTAGCTGGGATTATTTACAGAAAATAAAAACAGTTAAAGAGTTAGAATGAAATCCTGCACATACCGAGTCAACAGAAATGTTGCCACCAACCTCATTAGGCCAGGTTTTGGCCCCAGATATCTACAAAGAACCACAATTCTCTTGCAGTGTGACTAGCAGATTAATGTTTGACAACACCAGTTTATCTTTGCCTGCAGAATCCTTCATTTTTATGCAGCCAGCCTAAAAACTAAGTTTGTGTTTCAGTGCAAAACAGACAGTGTTCCATGCTCCTTTTAGGCTGTTTGCCCAACGTCACCATTCCCGTTTGGCTTAAGCATTTTCTTAAATTATTTTGTCTCTAATGTCCCTTCTAAGAATTTTTTTCCTCTGATGTATCTACTTCTCAGCAGCAATTTTAAGGCATTTCTGACTATGGAAGAATATAAAATGAACACTGTGCTCACATATATCATAAAGAACATGATCTTTTAACCCTGTCCTCCTAAACCCGTAAGCATTCGCTCTACTTCAGTGATTCACCATATGCTTTTGCAAGGAACATTTTGCACCTGCCACCACAGTACAGGACAAATGCCAGCTTTGCAGGAGAAAACATTAACTAATTTACACAAAGCCTTAGGTGGTCTATTAGCCCTGCATAAAAACAAGACCTTGTAATTACTGGATCCACGGACAGAATTAAATTTGATTGACTACAGAGAAGCAACGAGTGGAACAATTAACAACAAAGCCCAGGTAAACTCCTCAGCTGGCCTGGCCTGACAGCTGCATGTCTACCTTTGCTGTCCTGAGGGATGTGTCCACAGCCAACCTTCACCTCACTGCAGACAGGAGAGCTCCTGTCACCACCACTGTTCAGCTCTCTGCTGATCTACTGCAGGTTGCGTGAGACACAACCAACAATCACATAACTTACTCAGCACAGTAGTAGCCTTCTAGCATCATTAATTCTGTCAATTCATTCTTTCTCCTGTGTTTCTGGACATGGTGGTTGCTCCTCCATGGCTGATGCCATTCTGGGAGGACACAGCTCAGTGGAGCACCCTGTGCCCAACCGGGCAGTGCAGCAGATCCTGTCCTGCAAGCCTGACGGAATAGTTGCTCCATAGACTGAAGTTCATTAAGGTAATTGCAACTGGTCAATGCCACAGGTGCACAGTTAAATTTGGGATGGCAAAACCCCTCCCAAAGAAAAGCATCTCCATGTTCCAGCTCTCCAGCCACGCAGGTTAATTGCAAGGACTCTGCCAGTGCCCGCAGTCAGGCAGGAACCTGGGGGTTTCTGTCGCAGCTTCTGTCCACAGTTTGATTTAATGCCCTCTCTGAGCAATTGCAGCTCAGTGCTTGTAATAAGGACATGTCATAAAGGTACCTGCTGCCTGGTCCAGCATCTTTTGGCTTTGACAGTTCAAATTTACAGCTTTAATTCAGGAGCCTGGAAGCCTTATGTTATGTACACACTTAGTGGAGGGCTGAAGGAACAGTATTTTGTAAAAGTTCACCTGTGTTCAGTGACCCATGGAGGATATAACCCCTGGGACCTTGGAAATGACTTGCAGACAAATTCATAGTCCAGATTGTCCAGTGGCAAATTCCAAAGTCCTAATCCAACCACAGTGTGCCTGAATGGACTGACTGGAGTGTTTTGCCTGTGTACAATAAAGAGTTGAACTTTCAGCAGCTTGAACAAGTGCTCAACCAGGTTCTCTCACCCGTGAGACCCAGGAACTGAGTCAGGGAGTGGTACCCAGAGGGGAAGGGAGGCAGCCACGGCCCAGACTGCTCCCCATCCCAGGGGAGGCCCACTTGGACACTCCTGCTCCTTCTGCAATCCAATTTACATCCCACATCTCTGTTACCTCTGTGTTCCCAGGGGTCGTGTCAGGGGCTGTTACAAACTGCAGGCACGCCGGCATTGCAGACGTCCCCGATGCGTGCAGGAGATGCAGCTGTTTAATGAGCCCTGCTGTCATTACAGCAAAATGACTCAAGGACTTTCTTAAAAAAGCCTCTTATTTATAGTATCATATATTACCTTAACATCTCTGTACTGGGAGGTGCTCTGAAATACTGTGCAAACATTACACAGTGGTCCTGAAATAATGGGAATTTAAACAGAATCTAACAAGGAAGACATAAATATCAGATGGAAGATAAAGCATTTGTGGAAATTTGCTGAAATCTTCAGCAAAGCAGTATTCTTAGGAAATATGCTCCTCTGAGCTGGAGTTTTACAGCACATCTTGCACATGGGAGTCAGTGCAAGAGTGTGCTCTGGCACAGCTTCCTGATGGAGAGGTCTATCTGTAAAGTGTAAAAACTTGTAAGAATTTCCTCTTGGCAGTAAAGCCACCTAACCCCCAACACTACCAGAGAATGCCATTCTTCACCTGTGATACTCAGAAAGCAAGAGTTACTTTTTCCAGGCAGTGTCTCAGTTCTTGAAGAGAATGTCCAAAACCTGTACTGATGTCTAGTCCTCATCAAAGCTTTACAAAACCCTGGCTATAATTCAACCTTTCACTTATGCCACCCCACTCTGAAGTCTTCCTTATTATTGAGTTTCATGTGTTTTCCCTCTGCTGTCAGTTTTATGTCTACTCTTTCTTATCCCATGAGTTATGCAGAATTACATCTGACTTCTGGTGGCCCATCAAACTCCTTCCTTCCCTTCATAACATTTCAATGACATCCTCACTTTTTTTTTTTTTTTTGTAAAATATAGATGAAACTTTTGTGCCCAGTTTTTATTTCATGGCATTAGTTTTAGTTTCTGCTTTAATCTGGGAAATTTGATTTGAACCAACTTCTGTGTGTGTTAGAACAGGCTTTCTTTTGCCAGATAAACATGGTCTAGATGAGCCCTCCACAAACCATCTCTGTGCATCCCTGTTTGAACAAGAGAAATATTTGAAGTGCCTATGTGGTGAATAAGGAGATATCTGGGGTGTGCTTATTCAAACCTGGCCAGGTCCTCCTGTTCCTACAGGGCATAATTACAGGTGAAATCTGAAACGGAAATGTGTTAATCAAAGTGGGATCATCTGCCAGTGCCCTTCCCGTCAAAACTCAAACAGCAGCAAGGAAATAAAGTGGTAATGACAGGGCTTCCATTTAGCCTTTTCTTAGGTATCCATATTTTAATGAAATTTATATGCTTTTTAATGTAGGAGACGTTTTGATGATCTTAGATACAGTCTCTAATTAAACATTCTGTAATTAAACTTGGTTTATCTATGTAAAATGCCAAGGAATTTGAGCAAGCCAGGTTAAGCCCTATTTGAACTCAAAGACATGCAGGGAAGGCAGTGTCTAACACCAGGCTTTAGAGAGCTCTCATGGGAGCAGAAGGGTGTCCCTTGTGGAGCAGAGCAAAGCAAAGCCCAGGCCACTGGTGCTGTGTCAATGCTGGGTGTGCTCCCAGCCCAGCAGCCCTCGAGCCTCTTGCCTTGGCTGAGGGGGTGGAACTCTTGTCTCCCTTGACTGTTTACTCAATCCCTTTTCCCCAGCCTTTGAGGAGATTCCCATATGGGATGTGGCATTTGTGAGCCACAGATTACTTTCATCTGAAAAGAACGTTTTGGAAAACATACAGATGACATAAGTATACTGAGTTTTGAATGTCTTCATTCTCACATGCCAATGTATGCCATTGCATCCCAGAAAAACACGCTTAAAATATTAATTTTAATGAATTTGTGGAGGGTCTGGCTCCTGTCTTACAAACAGATCTATGCCATACTTGCCTTTGTTTGCTAAATCTGTGCAACGTCCATTATTTTTCCACGGTGTAAATGATCTCATTTCTGGTGCTTTCCCTGTGACACAGTGCCATGTTCATTCCTCCTTCGAAAATTTCAGGAAGAGAAGCAATTTGTAAGAATGACAGGAAAATGGCTTCTCATCTGTGTACACTACAGCAGTCTGACACACAGAGAGGCTCTGGTGAGATTCACAAATCCTAATTCCCACTGAGTTTCAAGCCGTCCAGATTAAAAAAAAAAATCACATCGACCAATTTGATCATAAAGATTCTAATTCAGTGCAGGTTAATTGAGAAGTCAGATTTACTGCTATCACTTCTGGAGAGGAGGGAGATAAGCGAACACAATGACTCTTTATCAACAATATGGGGACTTCATTTAAAGAGAGAGCATTAGGTTACAGGCTGGGAGATTAGTAGCAATCAGCCTGCTCTCAGAAAAGAAAATGCACTGGGTGATAAAGATAGAAGGCATGAAGCTGGGTGCATAGAAATGAGGTTTGATGCCAAATATTACAGGTCAAATCTGAGCTATCTGTCAAGTTGGCACTGATCATTACTGATGCACAATTATTATTACTCACCTGTGATCAGGTCATTTACCACTATCAAGGCAATGGCTCCTCCCACTCATTTCATTTGTTAATGGCATTTTAATGAAAAAAGGTCCATCTAATATCTCTTTGAGATGACTAACCATTGTATAATAGTACATAATGGTATATGAAATACATTTACTTTTTCCCAATCACCCATAAAGAGATATCAGCTGTTATTCTGTTCCCTAGCCACAACCCCATAAATCTGAGTGCAGTTCTGCCTTTAAAGGTGGCAGGCTTATTTTTCCTTTTTCTTTGTGTGCCATGTGTTTTCCATAGCAAAAAGTGCCTGTTTTGTTGCAAGTGACAGAAGGAGAATTTAAAGGGATGCTGGAGGATCATAAAGACTCCTCTCCATCCAATCCCAAGCATGCATTCGCCTTATTGTTCTGCTGACTAAAGAATTAGAAACTATTAATATTGTCTCTGCTGGCAGGTCAGAAAAATACTTATTCTGTAGTCGAGCAGATTAATCCAAAGGGGGAAATAACCCTGCAAAGCCCTGCAAAAGCTGGCTCTCTAACCAATCCACTTTCTAAAGCCAGATGTGTTCAATCTGTTTAAGTGTTAATCTCATGATAGGTCTTTCTATGCCTAGTGAAATGATTTCAACATGTATTGAACTATTAGGGAATTCATATAATTAGTGCAGTTATTATTCTTTAAGAAGGAGAATGGATGAAGCTTTATCAGTGAGTTTGTCAGTCATATGCTCATGTTAATTACTGAGGCATGCTGGGACCTCTTGCCATTAGGTTTTTTTGATGGGCTCTGGATACTGCCCAATTTTAGCCACTCTTTTCAAGGAATCTTACAGTGAAGTCAGACAGAGCACAGTGCTGGGTAAGTGGGCAGAGGGTGAGGTCAGAGGTACTGTTTTGCAGAGCCCACGATGGGTATAAAAATAGATTTACCAATGCAGGCACTGGAACCCAGTCTCTGATATTTACTCCAGCAAAAGCTAGGTAACCATGAAATGTAGTTTTAGTTACTCATTTTTCCTGAAGACTGGAGACTTTTTTTCATTCTTACACAACCTTCTTAGGTCTTTTCTTGGCATGACTTTGGTCTCTGATAAGGAGCTGGTTTGAAATAGGACAGCCAGACTGTGAGTTTTAGCTGAGGTGCCTTCCATGGCAGGTGCTGATAGGCTCTGCTCTTGGGGCCCACTGTGTGAAGAATAATGGCTTGTGAGAGGAAGGTTATGAGGAAGGTCAGGAGGCAGCTCAGCAAGCCTTGCGTTTCATGTCAAGGGTCTTAAAGGCTCTGGGAGGGCTGCAAAAACCTTCCTCTGGGGCTGCTGGCTGCCACATCAGTGTCGTGATTATAGACTGATTTGGATAAATCATGTTCATCTATCATTTGCAAAAGGCTTTAAGAGAGCTGTTGGCAAGTCATGCGTCCCTGTGACATACTGGATCGAATCCATAGGGGAAAAAAGCAGTTTCTGCCTTCCCCTGTGTCCTGCTGGCATCCCAGAGCAGGATCTCCATGCCAGGGAGCTGCCCAGCCTTGGAGTGCCATGCTCAGGGGAGCCTCTTCCCCTTTTGCGGGTCTCCCCAGACATCCTGGCTCCCCAGGGGCCATTGAGCCCCTGGAGCCTTCAGCAAAGCCCCTTTGCCTCCCAAGCACACAGGGTTTTGTCTGTGGATCTGGCTGGCAGGACATACGTGCAGTTGCAGACATCTGTGTTACCCACACAGGGCAAGGAGTTTATCGTGAGGCTTCAGGAAGGGTGGGATGAGATGAGGAACAGGAATTGGTTTAAAATTAAAATGAGGATTTTTCAACTGCTCCTTAATATTCATAAGGCTCCCTTTGCCTTACAGACAAATCCTCCAAGAGGAGATGGAAAGCTGTTCATCCTTATTTCTTGCGCCTTTAGTTCAGCTTCTCATTGTTTGTACTACTCTAAGCAAAATAACTGTTCTGGAAATGCAGTCATTTACAAAATCCAGCCTCCTAAGCCTTAAACAGCAGAGACATGTCCCGCTATGTTTGTTCCTTTGTTGTTGCTATGGCATTACCACACATTTTTCCATGTAGGAAAGGAAATCCCGTGGAGACCAGATAATAAAGGCTTGAATTTCCAGGGCACAGTGTCCGTCTCGCCTCTTGACCTGTTTGACACCCTCTTTCACCAAACCCGCATTCACTGAATCCAAATAAACAGCCAGCCATCAAAGGAGACACTTTAAAGGATTGCTCATGGTTGGCCTTGATGAAATATACATTGGAAAACCTGCATTTTAATCACCTTTGGAGCTCTGCATTTCAAAAATGGTTTTGTTTAACTACATCAGACTTGTCATTCAGGGAAGTTTCCTTCCGTAGGATGCCTGCATTTAAAAGTCAAGTTAACCAAACCCAAACAAATTTCCCAGGAGGCTGTAACAAACCAGACAAGCGTCTCACAGGCTGGGCTCTGACCTCTGCACTGTACCAGGTGTATCCCTGCTATCTGCAAGAGTCCGAGATGCTGCACGTTTATACAACACCCCCAATTCTCAACAGGGTGTCATGAGGATTCATCAAAATCACTGCATGTCACTTGTTGGAACAACCTTGGCTTAAACTCTCCACCTGGTCTGACATTAGTTTGTAAGGATTAATCCTGTGCCCCAGCCAGCCTAAAGCCCCTGATCACTCTGGCTTGCACAGAATTGCTGTGCCTTGTTTTATCTTAGAAATAACTATTTTGTGGTGTTACCTGAAGTATTCCTTTGCATACATGTTAAAATCGATGTGCTAAGACAAGTTTGTAAAATGCTCTGGGACATTCATCCTATGCGAATTTTCATTCAGGCCCATATACAAGGGAGTTGTCATACTCAGCACCATCATCTTCAACTTAATTAATATCTAGCTATAATTTAAGTGTTACCTGTTGATGCACTTATTAGGGAAGAGAGTGCAGTTCACAACTGGCTAAAGAACAAATGTCTCAGAATTGTTCTGATGAAAACCAACACAGTTATTTTGGGCCAAACATCTTGGCCTTCGTTTGTTGTTTGTCTTCCACTGCTGTCACTTTTCTGTGACATAATTCAGAGGCCCTGGCCTGGCTTTCGGGCATACTGAAAAGGCCTTCCACCCTCTCTTCTTTCCAAACCACATATCTATATTGCACCCAGGATATTGCAGCCAGAAGACACAGCCAGCCAGCACAGGAGAATCTGCCACAGGCAACATACAGCTTGTGGCCTTCCAGATTCTTCAGACAACACAGGCAAACAAACAGCAGCTTTACAGACTTAATGGACTTTTAATGGATTTGATGGATTCTGCATCAGCAGTTTCTAATGGAACATCTAAAGAGGAAAAATTCCCTTCCCATAGAGATTCTGAGGAGAGCTGAAGGCTCCTCTTTGGATGCTGTGAAAGAGAACTCAATGGCCAGACTCCAAATCTTCCTCTGTTTTGAAATGTCACTGTGTTTTCCCGGGATAGGAACTGAGCTGTGTCTGTGCCATGGGCCTGTCATGTTCCACAGCAGTCAATAGTGGCAAGAGACACCCATAAACTGTGACCTCCTTGATCAGAACTCAGCTCCTCAGAGCTGGTGAAGGGGAGGCGCAGAAACCGGAGCTGCAAGTCTGCCCAACACCCAGAGGGAAGCTGTGGCTGTAGATGGAGAGTTGTTCTGCACTTATCAGGAAGAAGACAGTCTTACATTCCTTTGTTGAATCCAGACACGTTCCCCCCGAGTCACATATCTTTGACTTTGTTACTTTTGCATAATCTTTGAACTTCAGCTATTGATAAATAAATTGGTTTACAAACCAGAGAGTAAATCACCCTTCACTGCTGAGCTACTATTGTGCCACTCATTTGTAAGGCAGCTTTCAAGCTTGTTTTTTAATCAGTTTGGCTTGACATTTTGTTTTCCCACTATTATTTATGAGCTCTATCTTATGAATGGATTATGTAAAATAGTTTAATTCCAGTTGTTGCAATTTCTCAGATGCCATCACACAAAAGCTTGCTTTGAGTGGAACACTCAGGTCCAGATTTTGTTCTCAGCTGTGCTAATACAAATTAGACCATCATCTACGGAGATCAGAAAGGCTTTCCTCAGATTTACAACCTTTATGAGCATTTAGGAAAAAATCTCAGCCATGCTCTTCTCAGAGTAAGCAAGGGCATGTTGCTGCCTCTCAGCAGCACATTTCACAGATGGGGTCAACCACTTAGCCACTGTCCTCAGCTCAGAAACTCAACCTGGTGATTCTTCTTGCAAGGAATTATCAGCTGCATTCAGCTGTGACTTGACTGCTTTTGTTAGAATGGCAGAAATGTGAATGGACGGATTTTAGAACAATTGTTTTCTAAGATTTTGGATGCACTCAGTCACTTTCAAGCAACTAAAACCTTGGTGGCTAATTAAAGCAAGCGCATTAGTCCCCTTTTGATGGCAGGTGTTAGTTCTTCTCTGGGAGAGCAGGCTACTACTGTAGCAAACCAACAGCTCTTGAGCCTTTGCGCATAAAAACCATCTCCAGATGCCAAAAATCTTGCCAGTTATTACTCTCCATTTCACAGGTTTGTCTGAATTCTCAGCATCTGCCTTTACACTAGAGTGTGGAGCAGAGAACGTGTGAAAACAAGAGCTTGGTTGCCAAGGACCACTGGGTCTGTATTATTGCTCTTTATTTCCCTGTACTAAATGCTAGCTCGTTCCTCAGGATGAAGCCTGTGCTGTGTCCTGCAGCAGCTGTAGGCGAGGTGCAGTGTCAGGCAAAGGAGAGAGGAAGAACAGTAACTACAAATTTCTGCTTTGTATGGCCTGCTTGGGTCACTGTTGGGTGGCTGCCTGGACTCGGGTCACTTGGGCAGGGCCCAGCCAGTGCTGGGGCAGAGCAGGAGCCTCCCAAGGAGGCAGCCTGGGCTCTGCCACTTCAAGCCAAATGGGTCACATTTGTCACCCCAGCACATGGAACTGGGACTGGTTCATTTGTCTGACATCGCTGCGACAAAACGGAGCCCTGAAGGTGATGGATGCCACAAGAACCATTACAGGGCAGTTTTTCAGTGACTGCAAACACAGAGCAAGGCACAAGGAATGCAGTTTTGTGTGTGCAAATGAAGCAATTACAACCAGAGGCACAAGGACTGCATGTTTGCAGTCAGTCCCTCGGCTGAAGGCCTCTTGGCTGAGCTTTGCCAGGCTTTCCAGGTGTACCTGGCTTTGCATCCAGGCAAGGAGAGCAGGCAGGACCTGCATGGCCCAGGATGGTGCCTGAGGCCTCACACTGCATGGCCAACGAGTTTTGCTGGTGCTCTGCTGCACCCAGCTCAACTCTTCCCTGTCTGAACTACAAAACACCAGTCCCAAACACTGGCCTTTCCTGGGACCTGATAGTAACCCTGCACAGGGCCTTTAAAAGTAATTTATCCATATTTAGAAAGGCATGCTATTCTAATGGCATCCCATGCTAGGCATGATACAGTTTAAAGGTTCCTCACTGGTTACAAATGTGACCTTCATTAACTTGTCTTTGTGCGCTGAAATCTACAGGAACAGCTCATTGCATTTTCAATTTAATTTAATTTGAATGATAATTTAAAAGTTGTTTGATGCAAATGCGACCATCTGCATCCTTGCAGCTGACACAGTTTTTAAAGATGAGTTTGTCAGCAGGGGTGGGGGGAGCTTGATGGGGAATAAGAGCCAGGAGCTCCCAGGAGTAAACTGTGAGTGCCTGGGGGCTGACTGAGGAAAAGGAGAGGAGCTGAGTAAAGCAGTTGCTGGTTATCAAAGTTATACGTGACTATTTAAGTTTGGAGCAGTGATCACAAGTCATCAGACCATCCCAGCTCACGGTCCTACTTGTCTGAGCCACGGGAAGTGCCCCAGGTATGTGCTGGTCAGAGTTGTTGTGACACAAAACACATGGAAACAGCCTCCAGGAGGGGCTGAGCCAGGATCCCCCTGCGTTGTGCACAGAATTCCAGTGCCTGGCAAAGACACTGGCTGTGCCTCTTGTTATGGTTTTAGTTACTGTCAGTGACAACACTGTCCTCAAACTAAGAGCTCTCAGTGACTGTGTGTGATGTAGAAAAAAGCTCTTGTTTTGCTACAACTAAATCTAAGCTGTAGCTTTCCGAGAACAAGTGCCTGCCTATTCCTCCCCTCTGCTGTGCACCCTGCAGTACTGGATGCTTGAGGATGGTAAATAATAATAACAGTGCTAATGGCTGTTTGTTCACACTTGCTACTTGGCTGCCAAACTTTGAATAACTCAATAAAACTGAAACCCTGAAGTGTTGCACTGACTTTTCTAGAACTTGGTCTGGGTTGATTCCTGATTTCCTCAAGTAGTCTGATAAAATGGGCTGCGTCCAATTCAGGCTTTTGAAAAGGAGCCAGAGGAAACATTTTGCCCCTAATGCTTCCCTGCTGGCAGCCTTGGCCAGGTAGGATGGAAAGGAGCTCCTTGCTGAGCCCTCACTCTGCAGCAACAGTGCTTCTGCCCCAGGGAGTCCTGCGTGGAGACTGGCACCCCAGGAGGCTCCAGCCAAACCTGGAGGAACTCTCCTGCCAGGGCTAGCAAAGGGAAGGGAGCTGGGGAAGGAATTCAATCACTTTCTGCTCTGTACTCTGAAGATCTTCTATACTTCAAATAATGCCTTTTTTGGCACCTGTGTGCAACAGCCATTGCACTGCTGCTCTGGGAATGTGGTTGAAAGCTTTTAGCTAAATTTGCAAGCATCATCTCCCTCACCAGTGTGAGCCTGTATGAGGGAAATGAGAAAAATGACCCTTTCTAATCAGGAGGGGGGATTGGCTGGGCACTGTCTGTGCCTCAGGAGACTGGTTTTTAATTCTTAGTACAACTCTGTGTTCCTGAGAGGCTGAATTCTCTCTTCGGATTTCCAGTGAAACTCAGACTTTACTGCTCCCACAAGGGCAGGCCATACCCATCTCTGCTCTGCTGTGTGTGCTGCTGTCCTCTCAACAGCAAAACATGAGCATGTGCTACCCCAGCACAGCTGAGCTGTAAGCACAGGCTCTGCCAAAGCCCTCCCAGGGAAGACAGATCCCTTAGCAAAGTGAGAGTGCAGGTTATGAACTGTAGGGTTGGTTTAAACCCAAGAACTGGATGAAATATTGTGGGAGAAATGGCACTTGCTGCTGCAGAGACTTAACTATTGATGCATTAATCTAATATTTTTCTGACCCTTCATCTAAACCCATGTTTTCTGCTATTTCTCTTGAGATCCTTAATTTGGGACGTGAGAGATGACAACACCTTTGACAGCAGTTGCCTGGAGTTCCCCATAGGGCTCAGGTGCCTTATTTCCTCGTGTTCCAGGTGCCCCTGGGAGCTGTGTCAGCAGGAACTCGGGAACACCAAGGCTTGCAGGTACTTGTGGCTGCATCTGAGGGAGCAGGATGCACCAATGACTTTGTTCAAACTTGGTCCCATTTGAAGCTTACCTTACAAGCAGCCTGGTGGCATCCCTGGCTCCCTGTCCAAGAGCAGAAAACTAAATGTAGCAACCTGATTTCTAATGGATGGCTTGCTCTGCAAATGCTATTTTGCTGTATTTATGGGCATTAAAATGTTATTTCGGTCAGCTTTTGGGAACAGGCAAGAATGTTCCTTGGCTTTCTTAGGAGAGACCAAGCTGAGTGAATAAGGTGAACAGAGAAGCTGAGAAAGTGGTTGGGAACAGAAACTTTAAATTGTGACTGTAAGGCTGATTTCTGCTCCTTCTGCTCTGTGTCAGCGCTGCTTCTCTCCAAACCCATTAGAGAAACACTTAACAGAAAAAGGCAACCCCCCGGGAGAGCCTTCCACCTCCTGGAGAGATTTGGAAGAGAGCTTGCATCTACCCATTAGAGAAAAAGTACTTTTAGCTTTTAAGTTCAAATGATGGATCTAAACAACATATGCTAGAACCGAACACAGTCTTTCTGGGAGGGGACTTGCCAAATCTAAGGCTGCTCAAGCAATAAATAATAATCCTAATTAGGCTCCTTCCCTCAGGAGCTCCCAATTTTGTGATAGTGGTACAACAGGGCATTGGAGCCTCTCTTTCTAACAGATATTCAGAGCACGATTGAAATGTTAAAAAAACCCAAAACCCACACACAAAACCACTTTTCTTGAAAACAGGCAGTTATAGACAGTCATGTTACTTGTGACTGTGTTTTCCTATCGCTGCGTATCAGCCACTTCTGAAAAAATAAGGAAAAAAAATGAAACAGCAGCTGATCTGACTATTGCATTGCTATGCAAGACAGGGAAAGCAGCTCTTTTATATGAATACTGATTGCAACGTGAGAAAACTATGGCTACTCTTTAATTTTCTCACAATACTTAGTTTCCTGGTATCAAACATCTCTGTGATAGAAACCTTATAGTTTGGCTTTCAAGAGGCAAAATCACTTTAACTGGTGTGCTAGAAGGACTGCAGATTTCATCTGTCACTGAAAATCCTTCTGTGCTTCCTCTACAAACACACAAACATCAAATGGTGGAGCTCTTCCAAGGCTGTCAGCTCAAATATCCTTTTCTGGCCTGGAAGATGCTTAAAAAGGGAAGTTTCAGAAACAGAGATGAGAAGACTCGTGTTTCAGCTTCTCCAGGCTTGTTGCAGAAACTCCCACTACATGCATTGCCCCTTGCTGCTAGCTCAGCTACAAGGCTGGGAATTCAGCTGTCTTTCCCCTCTGGATGTCTCAGCTTTGGCTTTTTCCTCTGCACAAACCCTGAAGCGAGTGAGAGGAAACGAAGGGTGCTTTTCCAGCGGCAGCTCTGCCAAGCCCAGCTGGAATGCCGTGGCTGCCGTGCCATTCAGTGCCACGAACAGTGCTGGTGCAAGGGGGCTCTCAGTGCCTTTGTTGTAGGAGAATTTTAGCACTGCTGGGGTAGGAAGCCCCCAGCAGCTCGGGAACTGAGGCCTCAGCCCCTCGTGTCCTCATAAATGAAACATAACGCAGCCGCCCGCTCCCGCAGACAGCCGTGCTCTAATAAATCATGTAAATAGTCCTGAGATTCACTGCCCTTTATTTCACTCGAGTCCCGTAACTCGGCTGTTAATTGGATCGGAGATAAAATCTGCTTTACTGCGTGTTCCCTGCGCAGGATTCTGTGAAGTTCTTTCCAGAATAACCTATAGCACTGCCCTTTGTGGTTTGCTCCCCTCTGGCACCAAGGACAGCAGGAAGGCAGCATGGCCAAGCTGCAGAGGATTTGCCTTCCTCGTGGCTCCCCCAGGCTGCTCCTGTTTGCCCATCAGCTGTCCCAGGGAAGGCTCACCCTGGTGTTTGCAATGGCAGCACAGCTGTCGACACTGGGCCGCCTCTGCCTCCAGTCCCAAAGCACGGGTTCCCAAGGGGCCTGGCAAAGCAAAACCCCTTTGGAGCAATTATCCAAGCCTGTTCTAACCAGCAAATATTTTATCCTAATGGTAAGCTTGTTTTTCAGAAAGATATTAGGATGTTTTGGTGGTTTAATTGGCGTAATGCACCTTTTCAGCTGTGAATTTCATCGATGAAACAGATGTGGGAGGTACAACCAAAAAGGGATTTGGAGGGGGTTTTTACCTTAGGAAAGGAAACCCCAAATGTCTGCTCCTTGCTTTCCACTAACTGCATCACAGAAGAAATCTGATGCCTTTTTTAGGATAGCTGGTTGAAGAGATGAATAGAACCTTCAGCTATGGAACTGAGGAAAGACAAGCTTTTTTCGCAGTATTTTCTCTCAAAATTCAAGTGCTAAAAATTTCAGCAAGAAGATTTGCTGTGAGGTCTCTTGTCTCAAAGTTGTCACCTCCCTAGTCCTGTCCTGTATAGAATGTGTGGTATCAGCCCGGGATGTGGCCCCTTTTCCCTGCAAAGCACCTGGCCTGTGCCTTGCTGTGCAAGGAAAGCACCGAGGGCACAGAGGTGCCAGCCCAGCCCATCAGCTGAGCTGCAGCCCTTTGGATTCTGGGTTTATTGTTTATAGACCTAACCTGAACCAGTATCTAGGAGCAACAGCAACATAATTAGCTTTAGCAATTAACACTGCTTAACTGAAACTGCTGCAGGACCAAAGGCGCTTTTTTAGACTGCAGAAGCAGCAATTAGCATTTCATTAAGGTAACGAGCCTAGAGAGGCTACTGAGCCTGCTGGGGTCTGCTGATCTAATTTTGGGATCCATCAATAAGCCCTAGGGGCATTAAAGTGAGACACATCAAGACTTTCACCACCATGTCTGGAAGGATGAGTGGAAAGTGACATTTTCTTGATTAGTTAAGGGTCACCTCAGCGTACAGGTGAGGTGGCACTGGGCAGCACTAACTGGAAAAAGCAAGTGGGTGCAGTTAGGTCTGTACAGCCCAAAGATGGAACCTGGGGTCTCATGGGACTCCAGAAGGCAGAGCTGGTTCAGGGAGGCTCTTCCACCTCCAGCTTTTAGGTTCTACCTCTAATTTCCTGTCTTATCTGTACCCCCAAGCAAACATCCTTTTCGTTAGTTTTCTGGAGGAGAATGTATTTCTGCACCAGTTTGACATTCAGTCCTTTGGCTGGTTTGGTTTGAAACATAACACATGTGTTGGGAAATAGACATTTTTATTTTTGCTGAGTTTGTGGGTTCTTTTAAGCCTTGTCTGCAGCTGTGGCTTGGTGGTTTGTTCACCTTAAATCTGACGTCAGTTCTGCCTTGAGGAGAAGGGGCTGACACCACCCAGCCAGGTATTAGTGCTTGGGGTCAGAGTGACTGGGTACAGCCAGCCCAGTTCCACCACTGGCACTGGGGAGCTGGGATGGTGGGCAGTCACCATGGGCATGGACAGCTGCTGAGCACCAGCCTTCAAACCCATCAGCTGCGACACAGTGCACACCCCTCCCTACCATCATTCGTGCATATTAAACTCCAGCTAACGTAGCAAACAGTGTTTAGTGTTTTTTCTAGGAAATACCACCATAGAATCAGCAGAATATACCGTTTTTTTCTTTTTTTTTACTCTTCTTTGGCATAACACAGGGGAAAAGCCCCACCCTGCTATGAAGCTTTCTGAGATTCTAAGGGTTACTACCCAACACAGCTGTTAATGGAGCCTCTTTTCCTTGCAATCTGCTTTGCTGTTCTCTATGCTTTATGTAACCAGTAATTGCCAGTAATCTGGAAGTTTGCTAAAAAAATAGGCACAGAGCTGTACTTCTGATATGATAAAGTCAGGAACTTTCTAAAGAGCAGGTTTTTTTGGACAGTGTTTCTTTTGCAGCCAGCAAGGAGAGCTTTGGTGTCTCTCTTCTGAATCAATGCTGTTGGGGCTTGGAGAAACACTCCTATGGGATATACATTTTGCATTTCCATAAGGACTTTCTCAAGAGAGCCTGTTTCTGAACATGTAAGAAAAGTTGGAGGGCTTTCCTGTTTCCTGAAGATGAAAACTTACTAAGGAGCAGAAAGTGTGTTCCCCCATTCACTCTTTACTTTGATTAAGTGAGAAGTTTTTATTTATGACTTTATATCAGGCTTGGGATTTTTGAGGGGGAAGAATAAGAAAAGAATCTCTAATCTGGCTTCCATGGAGTGTCTGCCACTGAGCTGCATGGGAGGAAGGAGCTTGGCAATGGGACACCCATTCGAAGGCTGGGGACAGGCTCCCTCCCTGTGAGGTTGGTGTTCCCCGCCCTCTGAAACTCTGTGACCCCAGCGCTGGGCACCAGCGTTTGTCACAGCTCATTACACAGCAGGAATGTGGAAGCCCAGTGACCTTTCCCAGGGGGACAGGCAGAAAAGCAGTGGCACAAAAGAAGGAAGAAAATATTGTAGACTTCAGAAGAGAAATAATTGAATGTTATTGTGATGGAAAACACTGGGCTGACAACAGGCAGGGACAAAAATGTTCCTTTTAGGGTGTCGGTTGTGGGCTTTGGACTTCTGTTGAGCTGGGTGCTGTCCCCTTTGGCTGCCAAGGAATTTCAGCAGCCTGGGGAATAGCTCTCAGGTCCCACTGCCAGTGGGGCATGGGGAATCTGAGCACTCTGGTGATCCACTGGGGCAAGGATCAGAGGTGGGAGAGCTGGGGTGTCTTGTGTGGCTGCCAGGCAAAGGAAGGAGGAGGCCCAAAAGTGACATTTCTAAACCTATTAAAAAGTCAAGGCAAACTTTAAGCTTTTGTCCTCAAAGCTCTCCAGCTTCTCTAGTGGGAGATTATTGCCCCTGGGACTGCTCCCAGCTGTGACTCCACAGTTTCTCCTTCAAATGGGTCCATGCTTCCAACCATCTTGTTCTCCCTTTCATTTTACTTCTGGTTTTTATTTAATCTGACTCCTCCTGTCTCCTGAGACAAACTGATTAATTCTTTTCCCCTTCGTAGTCCCCTGAGTCCCTTGTTCAATCTTTCCTGCCTCAGTGAGATCTTAATAAATGCTGCCTGTGGCTGGAAGTGGGATTGGGTCTTGGCACTGTAATTAATTCCTTACTTCCTCCATGGCTTCAATATGCTATTTACAGCTGTCAGCCCCTGCAGGAGCAGAGGTTTGCAGACTGCCTCCAACTTTTGCCTCTGATTAATGTGTTATATCCACCTTGCTTTCTTGATCTTTTGCATTTTTTTGCTTTGCCCTGTATCCAGTTTACTGTTGACATATGAAAACACTGATGGACTTCCAGTTAAAATGCAATCTCAGAGACAATTGCCAGGCTTTTCTGTTTGTTCATGCTCTATTATTTAAAAGCCTCTTAGTCCAGACTGGCTGCTTGTGACAGGACATCCAGACCCATTGCAGCAGCATGACCACGGTCTGACTGTAATCTCCCTAATTGCTTTCTGCAGCCTCCAGTAGCAGCTTGCAGGATTTGAACCCCAGCACACTGACTTGTCAGCCCAGGGAGCGCTTTGGGGGCTTTGCACAGGAGGAGCAGGATGGAAGCAACTTGGAGGGAGGTGGGTGAGACCCAGCAGAAATCACTGGGAGGACTGGAAGGTCTGAATCAGAAGGGGGTTTGTGGCTGTTGGCAGGTCAGCAGAGGGGAGCACAGTGAATGCTTGAAGCCTGCAAACAGTACAGAATTATGTAGGCTGATAGCACGGAATATAAATAGTAGTGGATTGAAATTAATCTGGGGATAATTGGGCTGAGTAGGGGAGCTGCTCCTTACTGGCTGTGGGAGACTCCAGCAGGGAAGGAAGCCCCAGTGCTGGCCCTGTTTGATATTGAGGGAAGTGCCTCAGCCTTCTGCCTGGGACCTGCTCCGGGTTTCAGCAGTGAACTGGAAAGCTGCATTCAATATGCCAGTGAGGAAGTGAATGCAAATTTCCTCCTTCTCTCTCTTTTGGGTGAGATTTATGCCACCTCCACATGCAGCCTCCTGGCAGCAATAAATCACAGAGAGGGAGGGAAAGCTGCAAGGAAAGCGTTCCCCTGCAGTTTCCATGCGAGGGGCAGGGAGATGGGGTGTGTGGGATCAGCGGCTGCTCCCAGGTATGGAGCCCCAGCATGGCAATCCTGATGCAGCACACACTCCCACTCCTTCCCACTGCTGCACTGGAGAGCACCCTCCAGAGCCTGAGGATTTCCTTTTTAGTCCCTCTCATGCCCTCTCTGTGCCAAAGTCCTCCCCAGCCTGTGATGAGCTGGGCAACCCCAGACCTGCAGGCATGGACTGCCTTGCAGACCCACTAGTGGTGTTTCAGCAGTGCCCTCACCCATTGGGACCCATCGAAAATCCACGAGGGCTGGAGGGCCTGGTCCAGCCCAAATCGTGGCAGAGCCCAGCTCTGCCCATAACTGGTACGGGTGGGAAGCACTCTGCTTCATCCCAATGAGCATTAGCTCTGCTCACCCTGCAGGGCTGGCACAGCCCCGTGACCCCTCTGTCACCTGCCAGAGGTGTCTGGGTTCAACTCAAAAAAAGCAGAAGAGCCACAGAAGCAAAATCAGCAAATGGGCCCTAAGACTATCTCTCATTTGGGGACTAGAGAAGCTCCAGTGGCCCCTTCTCCTCGGGCACTCTCATCTGACTTCACCTCTGCACTGCAGAAATGGAGGCAGGGCACTGCAGGAAAGCTCTCAGCACTCGTACCAGCCCTGCAGGGCAGCAGCTCAGTGCTCTGCTCCATTTTGCAATTCCTGGCAAAAACGTCCAGCTGGTCTGATAAACCTTGTCTTTCCCCAGCAGCCTCAGCCACCTCCTGGCCTTACCTTGCAGCCCCCCTGCTCCTGGGACTCTGGCTGGGCAGCTCAGGACTGGAGGCACAGGAGATGCTGAGTCCCCCTCACACCGGCCACAAGCAGCAAGCACAAGAAGACACAAAAGGGACAAGTTCCCTCAAGAGCATCGTGCTGAGCCCGACACGCTCCACTCCCCATGGCCCCTGCAGCTCGGCAGGGCTCAGAGCCCTGCTCCTTCCAGGGCATCTGGGTTCAACCTCTGGGAAAGGCACTGGCTGCTGCCTGGGAGCACCTGACTGTGGGTTAATCCCTGCTCAGCACAGAGCTCTGACGAGCCCCCAGCACAAGTAGGACAGCTAAAAATACTCAGTGCACAAAGAAAGTAGTAATTTGGGCAGGATGGAGCCACAGTGATTTATCTCACATGAAAAGGTTCAAGAGGTGCAAAACGTGGTCTCATTAGGTCAGGCATCAGAAAAGGAGCAAAGATGTGACACAGTCGCAGGGCTTAAGAAAAGCAGCAAAATCTAAGGATTTTGCTCAACTTCCAGCAAGAGCAGCAGAGCCTGTAGCAGCAGCACAGGGAGGTGCCTGCTGATTTCCCCACCATATGCTGACTTTACCTTTACTGTCAGTCTAAATTCTGCCAATTATTAAATTATCCAACTTGCAGCAGGAACACAGTTAGATGTGATCCAAATGGTGTCACTACAATTATGGTAATTATCTGAAAACAAGCCAATTACTTCCCTCCTCCTCATGCCAGTTGGTACCAAGATAGCAGCTGTTCGAGGCAAATTTGTTATCACATTACTGTACATTTGTTAAAGGTTGAGGTTATAGATTCTAGCCTTTTAAATATTAAAAATGCTATAAAGTCATGGAGTGTATAACATATTAGGATTTTTTTAAAAATGTCGTGAAGAAAGAAATTTCTTCTATATGCCAGGAGAACTGGTGGGGAAGTGATTTACTCATGATGGCTGGCTGGAAATGTGTACTTTGCAATCTGCATACAACCAAGCTATAAATTAACCTGTGGCAGCTTGTTACCTCTACCCATGTAAAATGAACTACGTGCAGAAGTTTTCCGAGGTTCTTTTACATTTCTTTTTCTTCAGTTTTGGCACTCAGGGCGCTCAACACATCCAGAGGCATCCTGCAGGATTGGCCCCTCTACTGGATGCACTTTCAGCAGCTTGTTCAGTTCCTCAAGGGGTTTGGCTCATTTAATCATGTGAGAAGCAGCACCAACCACTCCCTCATGGAGAGTGAAGTAAAGGAGGGCTCAGCTCTTCCTGCGAGAGCTGCCCCAGGCGAAGTGAGTTGGGCCAACACTGGGCAGGGCCATGGGAAACACTTCATCCACGTGAAGAGGCTCCTGAAAAGTCATGTTATCCAGGGCACCTTTTACTTTTGAACCAGTTCATATTAAGGATAGCCTTGCTTAAATTGCTGAAGGTGTCAAACATACAAAGCCCACCACTTGCAGCTACTGCCAGAGGTGCAAAGGAAGTGCCCTCGGAGCACAGATCCTTGTTTTGTGACCTCTCGTTTTGCACAGACCTTCCTTGTAGAAACTGGAGTCTTTCATCTTGTGTTAGTCACCGTATCCTTGCTTGGACTGACCTTAAGATTTTTTCCATGTGATGTCTTGAAATCTTGGGCTTTGATGTGCGTAAAACACTCCTTTCAATAAATGTCAAGAGCAGATTAAAGAAAATTAAATGGCAGAAAGAAGAGATTCTGCGTTTTGGCTTGAACAGCATTTTCATGACAACTGAATGAATCGGCTGTGAAAAATGTGAATTCCCCTCTCCATGCTCAAGGTACATGCCAGTGGGATCTGTTTATATCTGTGAGCTGAACATACCCCGCCATGCATCTGTAATTCCCTACAGCTTGTGTGCAGCTCCAGAGCCCCAGCACAGGGCAGAGCCCAGCTCCCGGGAGCAGGTTAGTGGCATTATCCTGCTGCTTTGCTTGAAATAATTAGCCATGCTCACAGATGACCTTCTCAGCAGGCCCCACAGGCTGACAGATTTGGGTTATATGGGAGCAGTGGAGAGAAGCACGTTGCAGAGTGCTCCTCCTGCAGCAGCCCTGCTGCTCACTCCACTGCCAGCCCCAGGAGCTGGAGCTGGGCATCGTGGTGCCCACGCCGCTGCACCAGGGGGGCTGCTCCCTCCCACGGGCAATGGATGTGGCCACGGGGCTCCACCACTTCCCTGCACATCCCTCTGCCTTCCACCTTTCTTAACTGGCACCATCTGCTCTCCTTTTCCTTTCCCAGAAAGTTCTCATGGCTGTCGGAGCGATGTGCCAGGGCTCTCATTTGGGGTCGTGTACAGTTCCTATTCCCCTGGCAACACCTGAAATACCACCTCACACAGGAGACTGCAGGTATGCTGTTCCCTACTGATCCCTCGATTCTTCCTTATTATCACTCAAGATTTACTTACTACCTTTATCTTTTTGCTTCACATGAAGTTATTTTCATGTTTGTTGCCTGGTAAAACTGCCCAGTTCAGATTTCTCCCTGTTAAGCAGCAAAACATTCAACCACAAGGATTACATTTGATAGTGGTTTTTTTAAAAAAAAGGTAAAAAAGTAATCCAGGCAGTCCCCTGCCCAGTCATAGCACTAGATATGAGTGAGTGTGTAAACAGGTTTCTGCTTATCAGTCCTGCTGCTATCTGCTGCACACAAACTGCTCAGCCTCACAAAATCCAATTTCCAAGAGGTTAGAGGAGGGAACTGTTTGCAGAAACACAGCAATACAAATCTCCAAAGCCACAGCCCCCATTATGCTGATGCTGAAGAGAGAAATGACACTGGATGACTCCTGGCACCCAAAGGTGACATTTGTTTTTGTGGCTTTGATTAGAATCAGTCCAGCTTTGCCATGGGATTGTTTCCTCCTGTTTTTCCATGCTTTCCATGTGGTGGGTCACAGAAAGTGGTTGAGCCCCTACTGTGGCCAGAGCAGGCACTGGGCACAGGGGTCTGCAATGCAACCTGGCCTGGCAGCACAACCATCACCTTCTCTTTTCCCCTAAAATGCTTGGAAACTTAACTTGGAAACACCAGTGACACACAGGCAGGAGAGAGGAACACAGCCACTGCCTCCCATGGGGTGTCTGTACCAGGCATGGAGGGTGAGGCTGTGTGTTCCAGGTACAATGTTTAGAGCTTTTGCCCAAGACCTGGGTGTGGGCAGATGCTGCAGCTCAGTCCTGGAGAGCCGAGCCCTCCCAGTGGCCTCTGGCATTGGGAGGAAGGAACACAGAACAGGGGATGCCGTGGGCTGGACCTTCTGACCCAGCTGCTGAAGGTGACAGCAGGAAGGATACAGCAGCATCCAGTGGCAGCAGGGATGTGAGATGTAAAGGCAAAAGTCCCTCAGCCCCTGTCACAGGCATGAGCTCTTTGTTTATTCCCAGATAGAGTGATCAGGCAGCAGCAAGCCCACCTCTGCTCCCAACACCTCCTGCGAAGGGCTGCTGCCCACAAGTTCACCACATCAGTAAAAATGCAAACTGTGAGCTGATTAGATATTCATAGATACTCTCTTGATTAGCTCACCATTAATATTTCAATGTCAGAACTGGATGCATACTGCCTCCCTGCTCTCTTCCTTCCTGCTTAATTAATTTTGACCATCACCAACAACAGTCTCCGACAGATAGCAGAAATTGAAGTGGGCTGTTCCGTGACTTTGCTTGCTGTAAACAGCTATTTGCAATTCCTTTTCATACATCACCCACCCGTGACAAAGGGATCACGGTAGCAGAAAATGAGTCTCCCTCGTAAGGACTTCGGAGCTCTGAGAGAACATTTGCTTATTCAATAAAAATAATCAAATAGACAATGCAGTAGGCACAACTTGGCAACAAGATTTGTGTCTCACCTAGTAATCAGCTGGCTGTTATGCCATTAAACAAAAAGAAAGGGAGAATTGTTAATTTATCTTTGAAAAGGAAGGGTCTTTGATGTAGCATAGCTCATAAAAGCTGTGATATGGCCCAGCTGTGAGGGGATGTGCTAATCCCTGGAGCCCCAGCAGTGGTAGGAGCAGCTCACTTCATAAAATGCAGGTTGCATGGCTGCCTGATGCCCAGCACACACGTCCACGGCCGAAACCAGGACGTGCTGGTAACAGTCTGTTTGATTTTATTGATGCACTCAAGATATATGGGGCAGGGGGAGCAGAGAGGCAGAAATGATACAGTGGTGTTTGTTCCACCTCAGCCCAGGGGACCCTCTGCCTTTGTCTGTCCTCCTGGGCCCAAAGGGATGGGGAGCTCTCCTGCATGACATGAGGGCAGTTGCCACCTTCCAGGTCCATAGGGTCCTGACAACACACACTGGGACTGCTGTGACAATGTGCCTGCCTGGGACCAAAGCAGCACTGCGTTTGCAGAAACAAGATTTTTGTTTTTCTGTGCAGTCTTTTTGTCTTGCTGAGCTGCAAAATAAGCCCTCTGCTGCTAGACATGCTCCACATCTCCATCCACTGCTGCAAATCACCCTGCCCCATGCTCCAGCCTCTCCTGTCCCAGGAAATACAGCATGGTGGTGGCCCAAAGCAAGCAGAAAGGCAGGAGCAGCATGGTGCCGCCTTGCTCAGCTCCATCCCCTCCACACCATAACTCAGGCTGTTAAATGCCTGGCCAGAGCTCACCATCTGCTTCCAGTCTTCTAGGAATACCACTGAGTAATTCAATCAAAAAGGAGAAGATCCTTGTTTCACTGAATCGTAAGTCACTCTTCAAGTAATTATAATTTTATACCCCTATCAGGAGCAACAGGGGCTGTTCATTTTATGGGCTTTAGCAGCCAGAGCTGTGCTTCTGCCAAGGTTACGGCTGGGAGGAGAACACAATTTAACATTTCCTCAGCCATCCAAGGCTTATCCACGTTTTTAGCTTTTTGGTTAGGCAAGTGAATAAAGCCCTGGAGGACCAAGGCCTTTGTCCAGGAGTGCTTTTACTGCAGAGCATGGAAAATGTGCTGGCTTGGACCAGAAGAGCCAACCCAACCATCAGCATGAAGCTGCTTCCCAGTGCTGTGAACGTGCCAGGTCTGCCCTTCCAGGACAACACACAGAGCAGCTTCTGCAGCACAGTGATTGCTGCCTAACCAGGGAGCAAAATCCTGCTTTATCCCAGCAGCTGGAGGACACACAGGGCTCCATCCCTCTCACACTGCCTTAGAGACGTCAGATGAGAGGTCAGGGGAAAAGCCTACCCACTTGTTCCATCCAAAGTGCCTGGGATGCAAGTCATAGGACCCCAAAAAATTAAAGAGTCTTACAAACAGGTCCAAAAAGGAGCCTTTTTTCCTTTCTGGAGCCTTCTGATGACTATTTGGGGTAATTTTCCCACTTAGACACTTCCCCTATCCTGTCTCCCCAGGCAGTCATCCCTTAGCACCACTGTCCTTTCCAGGGTCAGTGCTCCACCTGCTCCTTCACTGCCCCAGATGTTCAGTTTTTTCAACAGATTTATTCCCCTGACTTTGAAAAGGGCTTCCTCATGTTTCCATCTGTGTTTACACTCAGTGAGGGGTAAATTTCTCCTCCAAGCGGATCTGTTCCTCACCAGCAAAGGAATCCAACTCAGCCCAGATTCAGACAGGAAGGCAGAATGAAACACTTTGGAGCCAGCGCTCGCCTGGGAGCTGTGCTACGTGCCCACCCAGGGCCTGAGAGCCCTGCCAGCCTGCCTGCATTGTCCCACTGTGCAGAAGGGAAGTGCATCTGGCCCAGAGCCACAGCTTCTGTGTCCGCTCCCAGGGCTGGCTCCCCAGCCCACCCAGCACCACCTCCCAGTTAGCCAGGACGCTGGAGCCACACACTCTTCAGAGCAAGCAAAGCAGGACTGAAATGTCCCATGGGACACCAAAGGCTCTGACCCAGGCAGAGAGAACTCCCCAGTCAGCTGGGACCCCCACAGTCAGCCGGGGCTGTAGGTGTTCAAAGGACCCATTTTGTTTCTTTTCTCAGGAAAATCCTCTCTTGGTGCATCCCTGCTCGTAAAGCCAGACTGGCTGATACATGGACACAGCCCTTTTTAATTGCCTGGGCAATTTGTGACACAAAGGACAGTGAGCAGCTGCCACCCAGATTTATCACCGTGCTCACCCAGGCTGGGCCAGCACATCTCAGTGGTACGGCAACAGCAAGGCCCCGTAATGACTTCCAAGGTGGATCTACAGATAATGTGAGATTCAACTAATCTCAGGAATACAGATTTTGAGGCACTGGGGGCTCACTGCTTCACCCTCAATTGATATCACCCTTCAGGTTTTGGGGCAGCACATTGGTGCTGGCAGAGAGGTGTACAAGCTGGTGGCATCACTGTGCACTGTCCTGCTCTGTGTCCTGACAGGTCTTTGTCCCCAATGCCTATTAAATTACAGCCAGGATCCAACCAGCCCAGCAAACACATATATGTAAATACCAAGGGCAGAGACTGGGTTTGTGCTGCTAATATTGATTTAGAACATCGCAATAAGCCAAAAGCTTCCAACATTAATGGACAGAGAGTTGGGAACTGGGGTTGACCAAAGCTCCCTGAAATGCATCCTTGAGCAGACTGAGCTACAAACAGTAGCTCTGACAGTCCAGAGCTCCCTGTCGGCATCAGAGAGGACAGGGAGGCTTTTCTTCTTGGCATTACACCCTACACTCAGTCCAGACGGATGAGTCAATAAAGATGATGTGATCTCTACACAATTGCTTCAGGATGCAGAAATTCAGCTATGAACTCCCTCCCCAGTGCAAGGGAGGATATTCAGGTGACCCTGGAGGGGGTTTGCAGGAGTCTGTCTCCATCTTCCCAGCCAACAAACATGAGCCAAGTAAGTGGGGAGGAAAGGAAAAAGTCAAACTGTTTATGAAGAGAAACATCAGCCGAACACATAATCACATAGCAAGGAGGTAGGGAGACAGGATGCTTCTCAGCACTGTGGGCATGCAACAAACAGGCTGGGCAGCCACTAATTACAGCTATTAAAAGATAAATGCTCTGAAGCTTTGCAGGATCTGGTTTATTATGCAACTGAACTTGCAAGGGAAGAGGGACCCTCTCCTGCAGTGGTTCTTTCCCACAACAACCAACAAGCACAGTTAAGCTTCATGAAAGCCATTATCAAAGCCACCCCTTGCCAAAAATTCATGAGAGGCCCTGCTTGGAAAGATATGGCTTGAGGAGTCCTCTGGTAACACCCCTGAACTCCACTCTGGTGCCCTGAAAATCTTAGAATGACAGTAAATGTCTTGCATTGTAGAAGAGGGAACAGCTGCCTGTAAACTGACTGGAGAGTCAAAGACAGAGGGAAGCAAATGAAGTATGGATTTTCCCATCTGAAACACATGGCTCTGGCACAGTGCGGGGCTCCTTGGGGCTTGTATTTCCTCAGGGGCAGCAGCGCTGGAGTCCTGGTGGCACTTGTTATTTGTAGTTTCCATTTATTACAAAGCACTGTTATTATTTACAAAATATACTTTTTTTATGGACTGCTCCTGCATCCAAGTGCAATAACTGGTCTAAGCTCAAATCCCTAGGAGAACTGTTGAAAGAGAAGCAATTCAGCCACATATTAATATGACAAGGATTTCCCCAGGTTTAAGGGAATAGAAAATATGTTTTGTACAAGTGAAATAGTTCTTTCTTGCAGTATAAAGCTGCTCTTTTCCAATGATAGCAATGAAAGGATATTGCTTCTGTCACTGATGCCACTGGAAATGTATTGCCTCTCTCCAAGAAACCAATGAAAGGACATGGCTGGTTTGTTCTCTAAATGAGGCCACTGAGAAATACACTGCTCCTGGCATTAGCCCAGGGACTCTGCTGCCACTGAGTCCCCAGCCTGGAGGGAGGGCAAAGGCACCAAGTCAGTGGGTTTGTGCCAAAACACACCTGGAGAAAATGAAAGCATAATTGAAGAACTAAGCAGAAGAGAGAAAACTATCCTAAATGTCAGCTGGAAATGAATCCCTACCTTCTCTTGCTGGGGTGGAGCAGGACTCAGCTGTGCAGCACAGCCAGGATGTGGCCCCTTCTCCTTCAGCAGCTCTGTACCTTGTGAGAAATGAGCTTAAACCCTGGGGAAGGCTGATCTACGCTTAACCTGTGGCAGGGAGCCTGGCTGGGAGCAGAGCTGCCAGCCCCTCTCCCTTTTGCTGCTACTGTTTAATGGTGTGGTTCTCCAATGAAGATTTTAGGTTTGGGAAGCAAAATCAGGAAATGGCTCTCAAACCAAGATGATCTGTCACTTGAATGCATGCACTGAAGTGAGCATGAAGAAATTACTGTTTCAGCAAAGTAAAAATTTCCTCCAGTGAAAGGCTGAAGTTAAGATGACATTTGTGGTTCCGCTTTCATGCCCGTCGATCTGTGGATCTGACAAGTTCATTTTGCTCCCCTGCAACATCCTCCCAGGTGACACCTCCCAGTTGGAAGGCAGATGGGAAAAAAGTCAGTTGTTTGTTTTAACAATGGAGTTCATCAAATTCTTAAATGTGCAGAGACTGGTGGAATAACAACACCTGGGCTTTGGTGCTGGTGCCCAGCATCTCCAACAGGGTTCAGAGCAGCCCCTGCTCCAGGACACACTGGCCCAAGGCCCAGGATGGTCATGGCTTTTACTGAGATGAATTCTGGAGGAAATTGGCAACAAATGCACCAAAAGAGAACTTGCATCAGGGAAAGTGAAAAAACATGAGAGCACAGGGTAGTCAGGTACAAGCAGTACTGGTGCTGGAGTGAAGCACCTCTCGGGCTGGGCTGTGACTGAGCCCCTCTCCAGTGCCCCAGCAGCAGGCTCCTACCCTCAGATATTTATTAATTGTGTCAGGAATTAGTGAGAGTTCACTGACTGAATAATAATGTGCCAAGGGCAGTTTTTTGACTTTGCTAACATAATTAAAGAAAGCAGGGGGAAAAGTCTTGCACCAGGGAAGGAACCAGGGCTTATGACAGTCTCTGTTGCAAGGACAAGATGTGAAATGTGGAGGGAGAGGATGAGGATGGGAGTGAGGACCTGAGCAGTGAGGAGGACCATGCTGTGATGGGAGCATTGCTCTCTCAGGGGAAAGACAAGGGCAAAACAGAAGAGCTGCCCTTGCTACTCAGTAGCTGGATTCATCTCTGGACTCCAGTTTTATGCTGCTGTGCTTTACTGTCATGCCCAAGCACCTTGCACTAAGGCTGGACTTTGCTTATTTTTGGCACTTCTCTTGTACAGCCAAATCTTGCAGTTTCAAGGGACCTTTCCTGGATGGCCAGAAACAGCCTTATGGCATAATTTTTTAATGCTGCTCTGATGATTGAACACATCCAGCAATGTCATCGCATCAGCACTGAGCATGTTTTTCAAGACGCTACTGCCACAAGAAGAGGGACCGCGTGGGCTCTGCGATAAAAGCCACGATGCTATTTTTAAACAGGGATAGCGGAAGCTTTGGGTGATTTTAAATCAAATCAATGCCTGGACAACAGGGCGCTGCTTCCCCCCTGCCTCCGCTGCCAAGTTCCTCTTCCCAGTCCCTGGGATGTCTTGAGACAAACAACCCTCGGCGTCAACAGGATGGGGCTCCTGGGCCACTGGAGCCACAAAAACGTCCATCAGGAAAGGGGCTGTGGGTCAGCCCTGGCCTGCGCTGTGTGGGACGGGGTGGGAAAGGCTGCCCAGGCTGGGAACGGCTCCGACCCTCATCTCCTCAGCCATTCCTGAATGTTTTTAATGTTGGTTGCAGCACTGGCCTCCCAACCCCAAACTGTCCCCTGCCTCGGGGACATGTCTGCTCCATTTGTGTCTCCTCAAAGGGGTGCTGAAGGGGGCTGTGCTATGACACTGCTGCACCTGGGAGCAGTGGCCATGTCCCCACTGTCCAGTGGCCCCTGCAGCATCCTTGGACACCGCTCTCCAGCATCCCCAACAGCTGCTGGTGCCACAAGTCCTCCAGTGCACTGGAAGGTGATATTTGGCAGAGTGCCTTCCCCAGGCTGTTATTTCAATCATGATTTCTTGGGGAGGAATCCAAGACCTTGCAGGCCATGGGAGTGATGGCTGCAGGGAAGGGAAGAGTTTCACAGTGTCCTAATGGCAGGGCAGCAATTACCAGGCAGCCACGACCCCTGCTCCATGGACACACTAACAAAGGTCAGAGTATCCAGGCAGCTTGGTTGTACACCCTCCTGGTGCTGTTTTTATCTAAGTTACTAATTACACATTACCTATATGTCACCAGGCTGATCGATAGGAGTCTGAGGAATCAATATGGATGTGGATCACTGTGCTGTTTGCCATTCAGAGCCTGCACAAGCTGGGAAAAACAGGGCACCATCGATCCCAAAGGTGGGCTGAGATGCAGGACAGGATGGAATGGAAAATGAGGGGGTAGGACCACACTGCCTTCCTAAATAACACTGGCACAGACACTGGGACAGCCTCCTGGCCAGGGATCTGCTGTGGCCATGCTGCCCCCAGCACGTGCCTGCACCCAAGGCTGGGGCAAATCTCCCACCCCACAGGAACCATTTTCATCTAGGTTGCTTTTCAGTTCTTGGGACTTGATACATTTAAATGGTTCACACTGATCTGAAAATGAACAATTCTACCTCTACTTCTTTAGGTGTTCTTACTGGATGATCAGTGCCCTAAGGCTACTTCAAAAATCACAAGGTCTCCCGCACTTTGCTTTGCTGCTTCACTGACCAAAAGCTGAGGCCACCTCTGTAAGGCCATCATGCTGCTGCCAGAAAGAGAGTCCTTTGCAGCAGAATGCAATCAGATTTTGCAGGAAGAAGCTCTTGGGACTACCATGAAACTTGGGATTACAGTGTGGCTAAAAGAGGGAATTGCATAACAGGGGGTTTCTGCCTGTCTTGCTGGAGGTTTGTGACTGTTCTGATTCTGTCGTAGCGATGCTGAGAAATTTCTCTTTGAAACCGAAAGAGCCTTAGAAAGGCATAAGCAGGTCAGGATCATTTGCCCTCAGTGCTGGGTTTGTCTTGAGCAGTGAGTTGATGGTGGTAGGATTAGACAGAGAGCAGTGTGGGGTGAAAGCAAAACTCTCCCTGAAGGCTTCCTCCTGTGCCCTCAACAAGGTGCAAAGCTCTGCAGCCCCCTCCTGTCAGGCCACTTCCCACACACGTCTTGGAGACCAGGGAATGGATCAGCAGCCATGGGGCAGCTGAGGTGTGGGATCAGCCACCCCTGGCCAGCAAAGAAAGAGCTCTTTGTCTGAAAAATGTGTGGTTAAAAGCTTCCAAAAACCTGGTTTTATTGAGGCTTTTAGGGTAGCAAAAGGAGCTGTAGTGGGAGGCTGCTAGTCCTATGAAGACTTGCTGCCTTTTCTGGGCAGCAGGTGCTAGAACATGGTCACCAGCAGCTTAATCCTACAGCAGACCCATAATCCTGCCCTTAGTCCCATAAGCCCCAAAAGCAGAAAGCTGCCTAGGTTTGCTGTTTGGTGGGGTTTACTCAGCCTCAGTTGCAATCTCAGTTTTCACAGTGGCAAGGCTCACTCTCCTGGAAACGCCATTCCCTTGGGAGCACAGATGCTCCTGGGCTGGGGAGCTGACATGGTCCAGGGTGGAAACCTGGCAGAGGACACTCCTGTAACTCAGTGACAGTGCTGGGGACTGTGTGGGCTCTGACAGCTCTGAGGGGAGCCTTGGGGTTCCCTAGGGCATCACTGACAAGTGCTGTGGGTGAAGCCAGTGCCTGAGACACTGGGGTGGCCCTCTGATCCTTCCAGCCACTGGAAGGAGCAGTCACTGGGAGTCACTCGAAAACTGGTCTGAGAGCTTTGCAGAGATGAACTGTAGTGTCCAGCTATAAAGCACAGGCCCATGGGCACCACCTGGAAGCCACTGGAGAGATTGTGCGGGAACAATCAGCCCTGGAGAACATTCCCTGCCCTTCCCTTACAGCACACACAGCAGGAGACATTTCTCCCTGCAATTAACTCCCATTTCTAAAATCCCAGCAAAGAGGCTTTTGCTGAAGAATAACTGTGGTAGGATTTCAGCTGTCCCCATTTGCTTTCCCTGTCCCTGGGGTCAGCCCCAGGACCCCTCTCCATCAGCTCCATGGGCTGCAGCTGGGGGTTGGGGCAACCCACTGACCCACACAAAAATGGGCCAATTGGGCTGCCCCAACCTCTTTGGAGGGGCTGCTGTGCAGGTTGGGGAGGAGGGATCCTCCCAGAAATTTCATTTCAGTGAGCTGATACCACAAATAGGGAGTGAGCCCCATCTCTAATCTTGTAAGAGCAGCTTTGACTTTTCAGGGTGTAAGGGCTGAGCAAATATTCTTTTATCCTTCCCCCTCTCCCTGTTGCTCATTTACTCATTCATGAGGGCTCATCCTCTTGTCATTTGTGTGGATATGTTGGTTTGTTTTTTTCCTATGGGGTGGATGCCAGGCACCAGGAATCATGTGTTCAACGTATGGTGGCAATTAGCCCAGCTCTGAACCCTGATGGCATGTCTGCATCTGCAATTAGTGCTCTGCTCTGTCTGCGTGAGGTTTTTATCTGCCTTCCTTCTGGGGCTGGAAAAGGCACAACTTGGATCTTTAAAAAGATTGCAGGAAAGTGTTAAAGCTATAGCTTGGTTGCCTTTGCTGTGGGGCTGCTCAGAATTGATTCCTGTTTGGTTCAGGAATCAATCCTTGGCCTCTGCACCTGGATTTATATGAGTGCAGCTCAGGGCATCTGTCCGAGACAGTGCAGAGCCTGTGGGGACTGATTCTGGCTCTGCTGGTGCCTCTGCTCGTGCATTTTATGGCATGTTTTGTGCTCCTGGCTGAATGCACCTGCCTCTGTAGTAGGATATCACATTGCTCGATTCAGTGCTTTATAGTGTTAAGCTTATTTTCTTGTGCCTTTGGTGCTCTGCAAAATACCTCAAGTTTTTTTGGCTTTGAGGGATGGGAAAATGGGAAAAAATTTGGATTTCAGGGGGAAAACATCAGGGCAGGCAGAGGGAAGGTGCCTGTAGGACCTGATGGGCTTCGGGAAAACTTGGCATTTGGGAGAAACATGGTCCCCTCCTCCTTCCCAGTGCTCTGCCAGCATCTCATGGGGTTCCCCTGGCAGAGTTGAATGCTCCCCACCATCAAAAAGCTGCTCTACCAAACCTCGTGGGCTTGCTCTGCTTTCCTTCTCTCCCATATTAATTCATCTATCCTAAAATCCCTGTTTTTCTCTAAGACAATGTGATTTTTGGGGAGGAGTTTCTCTCCCTGTCACCTGACTGCAACTGATTTCTATTGAAGAGCTTCCTCCCGGGGAGGGGGGAAACAGGGAGAGGAATTATGGAGGGGCAGCATTTCTGAATCCAAATACATTAAACCATTTAATTCTGTTGACTCAGGGCTGCCTGGCTCTGAATGGGAATTAATCCACAGTGCACAAAATTAAAAACCACATGACAAAATGCTTAGCAAGGCACTGCCAGGGTTTAAAGCAACCCATTAGCTTGCTCGAACGTACCCAGTAAATTTTCATTTGTCAATAACGCTTAGAGCCTACAGTTTATTTACAGCCTGTTCAATATTACCAGAACCCCTTGGAGCGCCTCATTTGTATTTATCTGCCACAGTCAGTTTCCTTTCCAGGGACTCTTCCTAATCCCTTGCTTTGTATCTGCTTGTCTTGTTGCAGAGCCAGACGCAGCAGGAATGTGCTCCCCTCCTCAGGCAAAGGTAATGTGGGGTTACCCCTTTCCATCCCAGTTATCCTCAGCGTGGGAGAGCACCTGCAAGGCCACCCTGAGCCACATCCCATCTCTGGCACGGGGCTGAGACTTGCTGGCATAGGGCTCCTCCAGTGTCCTGCACCAAGGGGACCCACTGGCTGCAGCCACCAGCCAGCACAGAGGGGTAACAGGAATCTCCAAACTGGGAGATGGGGACAGGCACGAGCAGCTGCCTCTATGGACCCACAGCCTGGCTGAGCTGGAGCAGCCAAGGCTACTGGGCAAGGCTCCTCCATCTGTCCCAAAGCAGCTCCCACAGGATGAGCCCTGCTGAGAGAGCATGTAACAGGATTTCCCCCCAAAGCTGCTTGAATGCTGCCAGGCAGATAACAAAGCCTGGCTGGCCCTGAGGATTTGTCTAAGGAAGGAGTTTATTCTTGGGCACAAACATGAGCGGGCAGTTTAATCTCCTGTTGTGGCTCATGTCCATTTGGAGCGGTTTGGTCCAACACTTCAGCTCATAGAATGTGGAGAACTGGTCTTGGGTGGGGTTTGTCCCTCCACAGAGAGGGCAACAGGAGGACAGACCTTCCCCAGCTGCCTGCCTTCTCCCCTCTGCACTAGCACTCCTCCACGGCAAAAGTACAGGCAATTCAGTGCAACTATAAGTGGATACAGCATCCAGAGGAGGAGGTGGGGGAAGATACAGGACAGCTTGGGCAACCACTTGTCTCAGGTGTAAAGCTTGGAGAGGAAGATCCCTCCAGAGGCTTAAGCACAAAATGGCCCAAATGGAACTGCAAACTTCACAGGGGGCATCTACAAGACTGCAGGAGGTGCAGCAGCACCCTGCCAGCAGCCAGCTTGGTCTCCACCACTCAGCACAGCCCCCCGTCCTACACAAGATCCTGAGCCAGGGGCAGAGAGCAGGACCTGCAGCCCAGGCTGTGCCACAGCCCCGTGTATGTGCTCGGAGGTGACGTTCAGCAGATTTCCTACGGATGGACACAGGAAGCAATTGCTATAGTGAAGAGCCCCTCGCTTTTCTCCCGCTGTTACTTAGGGTTTGTTTGCTGCTGAGATCCAACCCTCCATGAACAGACACCCCACCTTCCCACCCCAAAGAGCAAAGCCCCCGTCACTTGCCTGCTGCTGTCTGCATGTATCCAGCCAGGGTGCAGACTCGGCGCTCGCAGGCTCCGCCGGGCAGCAGGACAGCCACAATGGCCAGCAGGGAGCTGAGGGCCAGCAGGGCACAGCCACCTGCACACAGCACGGCGCTCGTCTGCAAGGACACAGGGGCTGTCAGTGAGTCACCCCCACCACTGTCCCCACACCGCCGCCCCACAAATCCCCCCTCTCCAAGTGGCAAGTGGGGCCCTGCTACAGGCGGCTTCTCCCACCTTCTCCCTACCACCTTCTGTTGCTTAAATTCACTGTTATGTCTTGAGCCCACAGTTCACCCATCACCTGGTCCTGGGGGTTATTAGTATTCAGGCTCTAGTGATAATAGCAAATGTGTTACATGCATGAAGGGCTATGTCACTAATACAAGTGCCATTAGATGTCTGTGATGTGTGTCAGTGCCTCTGCTGAGAGCAGTGACGGTGCCCAGCCCAGCAGGCCTGGCACTGAGGAGGGATTTTGTCACAGATGCTCCATGGTTGGGATCCCACTGTGCTGCAAAGGTTTCACAGCAGCTCTGCAATGGCAAAGAGAGTCCAGCTCACCTCCAGCAGCCTAAAAACTGGGAAAAGCACTAATTCATGGTAAAAGAGCTTGCCCTTGGGTACAGCTGCCCACTCATTGTGCTGTTGCTGTTTCTGTCCCCACTGCAGGTGACGTTTCCAGCCCTGCCAATGGGATGGCACTGGCAGTGAGGTGGTCCCTGTACCAGCAGGGACATGAGCCAGCCCAGCCAGGGAACAGTGTGGCCAGGGATGGGGAGGGGAGCTGTGCCACTCCAATTCCAGCACCCAGCTCGTGGCAGCATTCAAACAGCGTGAGGGCACCACGGGCCCAGCACTGCGGCAGCCACGTCAGCTCCTGTCATTTCACTGCAAATTCCACAGAAGGCTTCTGGCTTTGGTGAGTCACCCTGCAGTAACATCCACCTCAGCTCCCTAGGGCACTACAGCTCTAAGACAGGTCTCATTCCCATCTTCCTGACAAGCCTTGCTTTTGTAACCTGTGCAGGAGCTGCCCTGAGGAGCTCAGGTCCCACTTCCACCCTTGTTCATTCCTCTTGTCCTACTGAGACATCCTGGTTAGAAATGCATAATTTTCCTTTCCCCCTGTATTTGAGCTTTTGGGCAGCTATGGGTACTATAGAAACAAACCCAATATGTGTTTCCTTTGGCCCCTCTCACCAAAGATGTTACAAATCAGGGGTAAATAATCTGCAAGTGTAAGTTATCCTGCAGGAACCCCAGGCAGGCTGAGCAGGAGAGGAGCAACTGGATTTACCACTGGCTATGGGGGGTCCCAACAGCTAAAAAAACTCCTTTCACTAGTGGCACTTCCCTACATCTACCTGTGTTATTTACTGCTGAGCTGGTTTCTAGCAGCTGGACTGGCTGGTGCTGGCACTCCTGCCCAGGAGCTGCCACTGCTCCAAAAAGGGACACACTGGTTGTGGTCAGGGACACACCAGGAGAGCATAGCCACCACACTGATACCCTGGTGTGAGTGTTTGCCCCAGTGCTGTGCAGTGATTAGAAATCAGCATCTTATTTATAGCCTATTTATGCACTGCACAAGCAATGCAAATGCTGTCCCAGCAATAAATTAATTCCTGATGTGCCACGTATAAGACACAGCAGTGCAAACAGCTATCCAGAGAAATGGAGAGGCTGTTCCAGCAGGGATATCTGCTCCTCTCCAGTGCCTTCCAAGCCACTGAGACCTGAACACACAAGTGCTGCTTCAGGGAAAAGGACACAAAGCTGGGACAGCCACCAGGGACTGGGCACCTGCCCTGTCTGTACCCCAGAAGAGTCCCATGGGGTCTGGGGTGGGGTGGGATGGGGGACCCCATGGCACAGACACCCTCTCAGCACGGGGCCCCGTGGGGAGAGCAGCCACAGCCCTGCTCCTCATCCCTCCCAGGGCAGCAGCGGGGTGAGGAAATCAGGATTCATAACAAAAAAAGGATTACTCTGCCTGGTGTCTGCATTTCACCTTCCGCCTGGCAAAACCATCCTCCTTTGCGAGGACCATTAATAATTTAGAGCAATGAATTTTTCAGCAGAAAGGGGTCTTGTGAAGCAGGCTGGTTCCTCTCTCATGTGAAGCATATTATTTTTAATGAACTAGGTTCTCCTTAATTGTGGTAGCACAAATCTCCTAAAAACTCACAGCTCCTGCTGGAAACAACCGATGAGCCACTCAGAATGCTAATCCCCACAGACAGGTATGAAGATGCTTTTCAGCACAAAGTGACAAGAAAAATGGTACAAACAGGATGGGTGCAGGTGAGTGTTACACTGCCAGAGGATCTGGGTGTGGTTTGGGACCTGCCATCGGGGTTTGGAAACAAGACTGTGGAGTCCCAGGGTCACAGCACCCTGATGTGCACAGTGGTGGCCAAAGGACCACCAAACCCAGGTGGTGGCAAAGGGAACTAAGGTGTCGTTGTGAATAAATGTGAGAAAATTCATGTGGGCAACAGGTATAGGTAAATGGTGAGGGTTGGCTTCTGCCACATGAGCCAGGAATGCTAAGCCACTGAACAACCACAGGGCAGCTCTGGGGGCTGAGCAGGTTTGCTGTGGGGCACAAGGGATGGCAGGGGCACAGCTATCCCAGAATAGGTGACAACAGGGAAGGCACAGTACAGGGCAGATGGCAAAAGACCCTGCTGCACCCCTATGGTCTTTGGCTGGCTCCCATACTATGCTGGGACACCATGGCCAGAGCTGCCTGAACACAAGGTGTGTGGTGGTGTGACCTGCCAAAACACTGCATATGCTCTTGGAAACCAGAAATGTGGCTTTTGTCATAACTTCCCTGCACTTCAGCTGGGAATTATCCCAAGTGCTCCTGCCCTGTACCAGTCACACCTGCAGATCAAACAGCCGCTTCTGAAGGAAAATAACAAGGCTTAAATTTGAAGTCCCTGCAGCAAAAGCACCCAACAGCAGCAGCTAAAACCTTCTCCTTCCCACTGAGCAGCACCCCCCTCTCTCTTCCCTGTTTGTGCCTGCTGTATCTTGAGCAGAAAGGAGAGGATGCAGGAAACAGGATGCAAAGGCTGAAACCCAAAAATAGACCAGGGCGGGGGGAAAACGGGATGCACAGAGGCCACTCCTGAGAGCCCAGCTCGGCTGGGGGCAGGAAAAAGCCTATTCCTCACAGCAGAGAGCACGGCCCCCAGTACAAATCCTGCCAGGGAGGAGCAGGACCAGGTGTGCTGCCCATTCCTGGGCATGGCAAACCCTCTTTGGTGCCAGGGAGACCCCTCCCGGGGAGCCCGGGGCTGTGAGCAATCCTGCCTCTGCCACGCTGGGAACAGACATAAAACCGTGTCAGATTTTCTGCTCCCACTCCCAGGGAGATTAATTGTTTATCCCCAAACAAATTAATTGTCCCCTGGTGGGACTGTAAATATGCCTTTATGTAGCGTAATAAATTCCGATTAACAACAATCCCCTGGCCATTATTTTAATATTTTACAGGTCTGACACACGCCATGGCTGTGCCAGTCACTGGGCAATAAATCTGCAGAAGATGCTGCTTCATTCACCAAAAAAAAAAAAAATCAAAATTAAGATGTCATGTAATGACCATCCCAGGAAGAATTCCTTAATATCCCTAATGAAAACTTTTTAAAAAGTTAACTCATCTTTTGAAAGCAGCATCCATGGGCTTTACAGCTTAAAGTGGAAAGGGTGAAGGGAGAAAAATCTGTCCAGTCCAATGAGTTAGTGCTGAGAAACTGGTATTTGGCTTGGCAGACATAAACCAAGTTGGCAAAGCTCCTGCCATCCCATCCTGTGAACTGGGTCACACTACAATGCACATTAGTTTATTAATGCAATTTATTAAGTGGAACATGAACACCCCCAACAGCTGCCATCCTGGATGGGCTCTGTGGTACCCAGAGCTGGGGGCTGAGGGCAAGGTTACAGACTGCTTGGGTGTTTCAGCCCTGCTCAGATGCTTAAGCGTCTTTGGAAATGGGAGCAGAAAATAAATATCCTAAATAACTAGAAAATAAAGTCACAGGCTAAGTGAGAAAAAGAAAGTGAGGGTTACAGTGTGTCTGGCTTTCTGGAGGTGTCTGTTGAAGCAGAAAATGTTTGAGAAACCCCCAAATGAGCTGGAAAAAACTATAAAATCAATCGTAAGAGAAGAGGGGGCAAAATTAATCAAACCATTTTTATTTTTACAGGCAGTCCCTTCCCATCAGAGCTCCATGTGATTAAATATTCGTAATGAGAACGTTTTGGGGTTAAAGTGGGTAATGCTATACCTGGAGAGGTAGAAACCAAATGGACACCAATGTTTTACACTTGTGTTAAAAAAATATATCCGTGGGTGGAGGTGCTGAGTGGTGACCAGGGGTTTGGGTTTTGCAGCAGTGCTGGCAAAGACCCAGGAGGCTGGTGCAGATGTAGGCAGCTGGGTCTGGCTCTGCTGTGTGGCTCCAGATGCCCCTGGGCAGGCTCTTGGTACAGGAGGAGTGGTCACCACTGCATGCTGGGGGGCAAACAAAGAGGGCTGGCAAGGATCAGTGCCATTTATCCCACTGGCATCCCTCCACAGGACAGCAGAGCTGCCTTCCCTCACCCCAGCACTCCATGGGGTGCAGCCCAAACAGCAATGCCTCCTCCTTGGGCAGAGGGGCAAGGGATCTTGCTCAAAGCAGGGAATATGCACGTGGGCCCAAGAGGAGGCTCCTGCCTCGGCGGGAGACGCTGCGTGCGCGGGGTGGGTGGATGGAGCCTCGCAGCTTGTTCGTATTTCCCCCACACAAGTCACAGCAACAAACATCCGCCATCTGGTCGGCATTAAAGCGACGGCCAGGAAGAGGATCCCACACGTCCTCGTCTTCTCCTCCCCGGCAATTACCCTCCTTTCAGGGCCATCTGAGAGCTCTCTCCTTCCTATTTGATCTTCCCTCTCCATCCTGGCTCCCATGCAAATGACACCCCCTGCCCAGGAGCGCTGGGAAGTGCCCAGTGTTCTCCAGTGGGAATGGTGGGAGTGGGTCCAACCTCCTCAACCAGCCTGGCAATAAGGCAGAGCCCCAGGTGTGATCTGCCGGGGTGGTGGCTGATGTCTCAGTCCCCTGAGCTGCCATGGTTTGGGCTGGGGCACAGGGATGCAGAGCTGGCAATGAGGCTCCAGCCCTTGTTTCTTCCCCTTCAAAAGCGGGGTCTGGTTGACGGGGACCTGCCCCCACCACAGCAGGCACAGGGGGTACCTCTCCCCAGCCCAGATTTAGCTGCTATTGAACAAAATTGAGCACCACCTCCACCAAGACACAGCTAGGCCACTTCTGGCCTTCCGGGTAACTTTCCAGCTAATCAGGGTATTCACCAAAACACCAGAGGGGTTAATGCCCAAACTAATACAAGGGGGAAAAAAAAGGGCATTTTTTTAATTAGAGAGAAAATAAGAGACAGATAATATGTCTGATGAATTATGGCTGTCTCTCTGTCAGTGCCATTGCATCTGGGGATGCTGGAAAGCAGTTCCTAATGGCACTGCTTTATCTAAGAGGATGATGGATAGTGGTGAAAGAGAGAAAAAAGGGAAAAAGTAAGACATTAGCACATCAATGGTGTGCCTGTGACCTCCATCAAGGGATGGGAACCAACTTAATGAAATTTTAATTAGGCAGCAAGCAGTGTGCTGTGCTGGGTACCAGATCAGCCCTTCTTACCCCAGCTCTGTTATTATCCTTCCTTGGGATAAGCCCTTTGCTGGCACTGGCAGCAAAGCTGGGCTCATCGCCTTGGCCAAGGACTGCCCCCAGAAGGTCACACAGCTCTCCCAGCTGGCTCTTCCTCACAAAGCCAGTGCAGAGGAGCCTGAAGGGAGTGGGACTTGAAGCCTCTGGAGGATGGAGGGAATGTCCCACTGCCAGAATGTCCCTGCCATGTCCCTGTGCCAGACTCTGCTGTGGGGCCTGCAAAGGGGAAATGCTATGTTCACCCCAAAATGCCTCTGATGCACCCGGACAATGCCCTTCCCAAGGTGCAGGGTTCAGGATTTGCTCTTTGTCAAGCAGGTGAGTGGGCAGGTGACCCAGTGTGAACTGACCATCACTGTTGTGAGTGGCCACATCTCAGCCCCTGCAGCCCCAGCAGCAGCCCTGGGGCTGGCACCCACCTCTCCCTGCCTTTGTGAAAGTAAAGCAGCTTCCATCTCCCTTTGAGAGCAGTGGATAGAATTAACCCTGAGAGCAGCCTGTCTGCATTTTCAATCAACTTGACCTCCCGTGGCCCACTCATAAGCTAGTCCTGTCTCAGCACCCCTTTCAGCCCAGCTTAGCGGTCAGCAGGTCACTGGTCAGCGGGTCCTGGAGGTGCTTTGTGACTTGGACACTGAAATGTGGGGCCACAGCCCAGGAATTACAGGTGGTTTCCCCAATGCTGGGTATTTTCTGTCCTGTTAATGTAGGTCAAAAAACTCTGGGTGGCTGATGAAAGGAGATAAAGTCTACTGTGAGGTAAATGTGCGTGAAGGGAAAGAGGGTGATTTCAAGAATTCCTCACACTTAGCACTTACAACTCTTGCCAATGTTGTCTAAGTGCAATTAAAAATCAAATGGATTGGTAGACAGAGTAAGCTGGGAAGAATCTGCTCTCTTGAGAAGTTCTTATGTTGAGGAGCTGAAAGTTGATTTCCTGATAATCCCAAATTAACATCTTGGCTTGATACATGACTCTGGAGGTAGAGCAGACCCTGCCCAAGTGCCTGCACACACATGACTCCCTGCTTGGGTCACATTGCAAGCCAGGGACTCCCAAAACACTCATCTCTCCCTTGTGCCAGAGTCTGTGCTAGAAGAGGAGTGACAGATTTTCCAAATATCTCCCCACCTCCATGAGCAACCCATGTGCTTTTTACCTGGGGTCAGGGCTGCTGTGTAATTACTCTGCAAACCTGACCCTGGCAGGCAAACCTCAGATGACATGGGGGGGACCCAGGGCTGAACAGACACAATGAGAAACTGGCACTGAAGGTTTATGAAACCCTTCAGCATTTCCCAATAAAAGGGCAAGCACATTTATTATACATTTTCACTAAGCTTTGATGAATCTTTTCAAGTCCTGCTTGAAAATCCAGGAAAGACTCACTCAAGGAACTCCTGGGGCCATACAAAGCCTTCCCCCTTGTCCTGAGTGGCTAATTTTGGGCCCTGCTCCAGCATGGCATCACTGGCTCCATAGGCAAATGGTCCATGTGGTTTTAACCTGAATATCATGAGCTGATCACCTTCTTTGTTATTTTAGATTACATGCTTGGCAAAGCCTGAAGATAATTGGAGACTATCTGGAAAAATAAAAATAGACATTTGAAATGTGGCAGCACTAGCTTATGAGGTGCAGCACTGAGACAGGAACCCATGAGCCAAATGCTCCCACTGAAAGAGAAAATAAATTAGCTCAGGATGAAGCACATCCACATACGCACACAGCGATCTGGCACCAGGAAGAAGAAAAGCAATGAGATGCAATGAAATAGCTCAGAGCTCAAAAGTTCACCAGTTTTTCCCAGCTCTACCAGTTGGCCTCCCAAAGCAATCCCCTCTTCCCACAGTGTCTGCACCCCTTGGGATATCCCTCTCCAGCCCTCGCAGCTCCAAGACTTCTTACAACGGATCCTACTTTCCATTAATTGTCTGTGTAAGGGCCTCACTCATAGATTGGCTGGGCAATATCACCATCACCATCCTTTCTCCTCACCTGGCTCCAGCCAGACCTTCTGCAATTCCCATCAGCTCCTGCATGGTCTCAGCCTGTCCACAACATCTCGAGCCATAAGGGATTTTTATTATATTCATCCCCATCGAATAACCATCATGATGCTGAGCATGGTGCAAATCCTCAGCAGCCTGAGCACTGACAGGGTTAAATTAAAGGTACCCATGATATTAGAGAGCTGCAAAGTAATTATGAAAGGAAGCAGAAAAAAGCCAGCAACTCTAAGCAGACATGAAGGCCCTCTTAAGAGAAGAAAGGCATGTTAATTAACCTCCAGACATGATTCAAAGCATCATTTGTAGCATGATTAACATAATCCCCCAAGTGCACACACACAACTGGCATTAACGATCATTTGCAGGACTGAGCACTCCCCCATCCCTCCAACAAATCGGCACATCTGAGCAGGGAAACACTGGAAATGTGCACGTTTCAGGACACAAAAAGAACAATGTTCCCCAGGGAGGGACATCCCAGCTGTGGGCTGCCCTCACCCCTGTGTGCTGCAGGTGGGCATCCCCCCAGGTGTGCTCTCAGCATCCCCCCAGGTGTGCCACCAGCTTCACTCTTAGAAGAGCTCTCAACTCTGTCCCCTTCTCTTCCTTTGCCCCCACAGCCACAGCTCACACCCTCCTCACCAGCCTCTGCCACTTCAGCAAACGCTGGGGGCTGTTTTCAGAAGCTCCCAGGGTCCTGGCCATGTTTGGCTCATGGCTTTTATTTAAAGGAGCTGCCCACCAGATTGCTTGAAAGATTTGAAATGAGTGTCACAGTTCTGAAAGCAAAGAAAAAAGAGCCACAATTTGCCCATCTCTCAAAAAGGAGCATCTCCAGCTTGAACTCGTGGACAGGGCTCCCAGCACTCGGCTCCCCCCGTCCGGAGCACCGAGCCATGTGGGCTCAGAGGCTGCTCATGCAAGAAAGCCAAAGCTGTCACCTGCCTCAGCAAAGCTGTCAGGGATACTTTATTATATTCCACCCCATCAAATAACCATCACAACAGGTATTCTCACTGTCATCATGGCAGAAAGCTGGTAGGGGAGCACTTTCCTCTGAAAGTGACTGCTCCGTTTATTGTTCATTAATTATCTGGGCGGTATTAATAAAGGTGGCATGGACGTGTCACCAAAACGCCCTGTAAATTCCATGCAATACTGTGATAGTCATCCTTCCACAGCCCAAGCTCAGGAGCTCAGAGGCTTTGCACTACTTTGTATTCTGGGTCTCAGTGTTTTCAGAGGCTGAAGCCTGTTCAAATGAGTCACTGCTGAGTTTCCTTATCTTTAAAGTTTGTTATTACTTGGAAGTGTTTATCTGCATCACATTTGCAAAAACATCTGAACAAAGGCCAGCCCATGGAAACAAGAGCATTTTTGCACCTTTTTATATAAATAGGAAGGAGTTTATACAGCTGGTTCTTTTCTTTGCAATTCACAATATTTGTCTTTAATGCCAATTTTAAGGACCGTGATGGGATTTAAGCAATCAGAGGCAGACCTGGTGTCCCGGGAGAGATAACAGCGCAGCTCCACGGCCGGCTGAGAGACCCGAGCGCTGACGCCCTTTGTGCCGGGCACAGCCACGACCACTCAGGGATGCAGCCCTGCTATTGTGACCCGGAGCAAGTCCAGGCTCGTGTGTTCTGAGCAGAGGCAGTGAAATCACACTCACAACCTCGGGGTAAGAATCCAAGAATGGAGGGAGAGGAGGAAGAAAGGACAGGGGCAAGTTGGGGTCAGGATGCTGGGGCTGGGCTTTGTGTGGTCCCTGTGTGACCAGCGGCTTTTTGTCACCCTGGGACACCACAGAAACCCCATGGGGCAAGCGGGGCAGCCTTGGCCTCCTTCCTCCCAAAACCCGGTAAGGGCATCACCCTGGGTGGCCAGGCAGGGGCACAGCCACAGTCCCCACGTCCAGCTCCACTTTGGGATCCACGTGTCCCAGGGGCAGTGGTTTCAGCCACCTCCCTGCTCCCTCCTGCTCAGCAAACTCAGCTGGCAGGTGATGCTCAATACCCTGCTGGGAAGCACCAAAACCTCTCCAGCTTCTCCCCTGACTCCCTGCCTGCCCGGGCAGTGGGAGGGACGGGAGGCCCCGGCAGGGTGGGGTGGCCGGGTCAGACCTGCGGCTCGGCCAGGGCCACAGCCAGGACCTGCACCACCAGCCAGGGCTGCACTGACCACCACCCCAGCACGAGGGTTCCATGTATCACCCCAGGCACAGCCAGGCACCCCAAAGAGCAATGTGACCCCCCAGGGTACCCAAGGGGTGCCGAGGGGACGCTCAGAGGCAGGACATGGGGGATGCAAGGGATGAAAGGGATGCTGGAGAGCAGCACGGAGGGATGCAGAGGATGCTCGAGGGCAGCATGGGGAATGCAAGGGATGCCCGGGATGCTCAGGGCAGGACAGGGATGCTGGAACACGTCTGGAGGACAGGGCAGGAGTTGCTGGGATGATGACAGGGGGACCTCAGGGATGGAAGGAGGACCGAGAGATACTGGAGAGCGTGGAGCAGGTCTGAGGGGATGCCAGGAGGTGATGGGATGCTGCTGAGAGCCCAAAGCAGGCAAGGGAGGATGCAGAGGAGGTGATGAGGGATGCGGGAGAACCCGAACCAGGCAGGGAGGGACGGTAGGGAAGTGATGGGGGATATGGTGGAGCTCGAAACAGACAGGGGGATGCCGGGGAGGTGATGGGTGATGCCGAGGAGCCCAGGGAAGGGCAGACGGGATGCCGGGCAACTGACAGGGCACGCCGGAGAAGTGACGGGGGATGCTGGAGAGCCCGAAGCAGGCAGGAGGGGATCGCGGGTCGGTGATGGGAGATGCCGGGGACCCAGGGAAGGGCGAGGGGAACGCCGGGGAGGTGACAGGCGATGCCGGGGAGCCCGCGGGAGGCGGTGGGGGTGCCGCGGCCGGGAGGCGCTCACCTGCCAGGAACCGGAGGGGATGTCTCCGAAGCCGCCGGGGCCGGCGGAGCCGTGGCAGCCCCGGGGCGGGCCGGAGCAGCGCCAGAGCAATCCGAAGCCGGCGGCGGCTCGGCCGGGCGGCAGCAGCCAGGCCGGGGAGAGGAAAGCGGCGGCGCAGGCGGCCAGGAGGCCGGCGGAGAGCAGCGCCCAGAAGCAGCCGACGCCGCTGCACATGGTGCGCCGGCGGGGCTGGGAGCCCGCGCCCCGCGCCGCCCCCGCGCCCGCCACCGGCACCGGCACCGACAGCATCGGCCGCGGGGGCGGCCCGCGGGGCCGGAGCGCTGCCCGCGCCCCTGCGCGCTCCCTGCGCGCTCCCTGCGCCGCCCGCCCCGCGGGGCGCGGCTGAGCGCGGGCGCGGCTGCGACACCCGCGGCGGGCGGGGACGATCCCGGCGCGGGGGCAGCGCTAGGGCCACCTGCGCGCTCGGCTTTGGGACCTTTGGGGCGGCCACTCAAGGGTCGTTTTGTTCCTGCGGTTGTCGGTGGTGGTTTGGAAACACACACGGCGCGGCGGTGCCCGCAGAGGGAGATGCGGCGGCTCCGCGCCCGCGGCGCTCCCGGACAGGGGCACGCGTGGGGAATGAGGGTTTGCGGGGGGTTCTCGCAGCCCGGGTATCACCGTGGGGGGGATTTAAAACGCGGGGTCCGTGGGAGGGAGATGTGCTCGGGGTCTGCTCGCTGGAGAGATGTCAGTTCTATCCCTTAGTCCCGCGGGTTTCTCCAAAGTCTGGAGGGCAGAGCGGTGCCCGGCAGCCTGCGCTTACTTCAGGTGTAAAAGCTGCGCCTCCCAGTGCAGGTGGATTCCTGTAACAGTCATTCGGAAACTTCACGGGTCAGGGTTTCATTCCTGCTAAACCTCCCGCTCGTTGTGCAGCGTGAACTGATGTCTTGTCCTTACGCCCCGCTGATCTTGAGGGGTTTTCTCGATCTCCAGAAGCTCAGCTGTCCCCCCGAGCGGTCCCACGTCCATCAGCCGCAAGCCAAAAGAGCCAGATCCTTTTTTAAAACAGCAAAAAATATCTTTATCCCGCCCGAATGTCCTCGGGGGGGGGGGTGTATTAAGGCACTTAACTGCCAATACAGCTGAAACAGTCAAAGGTATTTGGGCAGCTCTTGGTTAAAAAAAGGGTTTCCTTCAGATCTGAGGTGCGTGGGTTGGTGTTTTAACCGCAGCCTTTGGAGAGGGCTCCAAGCCCGGCCGTGCTGGGCAGCCCGCGCGGATCCCGGTAGCAGAAGCCGGGGGCTTGGCACCCTCTCCTGGTGTGCGCCCGGAGTGCTGCGGCAGCAGCCGGGATACCCCGGCAGCCAAGTGGGCAAATCATCCGCACTTACACACACCCCAGTCCCGGGCAAAACCTGCGGGATAACGCGCCGCGGGTCCTGTCCCGATGGCAGCGTTTGGGCTTCCTGCGGGTGTGTCTTGTCCTGTGGGACATCCTTCGTGGGGATGCCGCTCGCCCTGTCACTCCCAGGAGAGTCTTGAACGGACAAAATCACACTCACCCTTGTTTTTTCCCGAGATCCCTGGTTTGCAGAAATACCCGAGAGCTGCCATGTGCTGCATCACTTCTTGCTCTCCTTGAGGCATCTAGAAAACCAAAAGGGGGGAAAAAAAAAGATTAAATGAAGAAACACAGAAAACGGTCTTAAACTAGATTTTTTTTTTTAACTTTTCACTCAAATAGAATATTGTTTTTCAAGTATTTAGGACGCTGTAGAATGGCCAAGAATTCGAGGAAAACAAGATGGATTGGAGAAAGGTCATCTGAGGTGAGTCCCACACAGCGCTGGCAATTCCATCTGGGCAGAGCGGAGGTGGGAACGAGCCGGTTTGTTCTCACTCACTCAGAACAAGCCAGAGTGGCACTAAAGCCCTTCCCTGCTGCAGGAGCAGCCGGCGGCAGGGCTGGGGAAGGCTCACAGCCCGCTGGCTGAGGGCTTTTCTGTTTGCCTCTGCTGCTGCCCAGCGCTCCTTCCCCAGAGCTCAGCTGCCCAGAACATCTGCAGCAGCTCTTTGTGCAGGGACTGAGCCTGTTTTTCCCACTTTTGTCCCCATTTTGCACTTCAAACCTCAAGTTTTAACCCACCCACTCACCCACTGAGAGTCAGGCAGAAACCCCTCAGCCACTTGTGCCCAGCCACCAGGCATTGAGGAACAAACCTCCCTCCTTGGGCGTGTGCTCAGTGGAAGGAGACAAGGAGGGGTTGCAATATTTTAATAAAACCAAATAATTTTTTCCAGGCTGGAACTGGGAGAATTCCCTTTGAAATCCCCAGCACAGCTGAGAAGTTGGTACCAACCCTCCTGTTCCCATCAAGGCTAATGGACTGAGGTCAGCCACATCCAAATTTGCAGGGAATTCTATGTGTGCATGCAGACACTTGTTTTCCCATTAGAAAAGAAAAGAAAAAAAAAAAAGAAAAAAAAAGGAGAAAAATACAAGTCTCTAATTGGAGCTGCTGCACCAGCAGTTTCGGAGCAGCCCTGCTGTGATGTATCAGTTCCTTCTCCATTTTCCAGCTTCCCCAGCATCCTGTGGTGCACCAATATATGTCTGTGCTGCATCTTTTCCAGTCTCCGCAACCATTAATTCTTGGATTCTTAGGGATTATGTTTGTATTGCTTATTTTTGCAAGATGTCTAATTATTTGTTTGAAATAATATTCTATTATTTTTTAACAATTCCAGTGGCAATGCTTGGAATATATGATTTGTAAGCTCTAGTGCCTCTTCTGTACAGAGGCATCTTTGACTCCTTATATATTTTGGGTATTATTACTGATTCCAGAGTAAGATCTCAGCTGTTAAAGCCCTTGGTCATATAGTTTTTATTATTTGTATTCCCAAAGTAGCAAAAAGTTTGTGTATGAGAGAGAATCCCAGCACCCTGTGAATACATGTAAGTGAATAGATGGAAGAAATGGGAATGGCCTCTAACATGAATTGTTGCATCTGTGTTTTTGTGCTGTAATTGAGCAGAGCAGTTCCCTGTGAGTCAAAGACGCCAAAGTCTTGTTCTGCTTTATTAGTTCTGTCCAAACAAGATCATTCCATTTAGATCTTATTAAAGTTTGTTTATTTTTCTAGCTGTGGAGAAGGGAAAAATCACCATGCAGTGAGGCTTTTTGCTTCTATGAATATTTTAACTTAGGGAGGAGTCCCTCAGCTTCTCTGACGTTGGCCAACCCATGTCCTGAAGTCATATTTCAGCTGACTGCTCAGACAATTAAACACTCACATTCTCTTAAAGACTCCTGAATCTGCTGTCGCTCACCCTTCCAGCTCAGATCTCCAGCATCCAAAGCTGAGGGACCAACTGTGCATTGGAGCTTCAGCCCCTCTGCACATTCCCAAAAAGGGGAAAAAATTTCAGTCCAGGAAAGGTAGTTCATGCCAAACTCTTGTACCTTGAGGTTTCCTCAGTTATCTAGAATCTCATGCAAAGAAAGTTGATTTATCCCAAAGACTTTGACAGGTTGGATGAGGTTATTGGAAAAGGAGCTGCTGTTTGAAAATTAGTTGCAACACAGAAGGTTTTCCTCATCAAGTGGGATGGGGAATGCCTGCAATTTACCCACCCCAAAGGATGTAAATCACTGCATCCTTCTTCAGCCCCAGCACATACACTGAAACCCAGCAGGAATGGGTGCAAACTTTGTTGACAGAAGCTGTTAACTTAGTGTTTCCTGAGTCATCCCATTCCTTCCAATTTGCTCATCTTTTTAATGTTTTAGTCTATTAACAGTCTCTTAGGTTATGTGCCAATTAAATAATTCCATTCATTATGCAGTAACCATATAGAATAGTTCATTATCCTCCAGCCAGCCTTTGGGCTTTGATACAAAACTGTATCAAAGAGCATCAGTTAACAAAAATAATATCAAAAGAGCAAATGCAGTTGCTCCAGGGTGTTGATCAGCAGCACCATCCTGCCCAAGAGACAGCTTCATGCCAGCCCTGGAAGATCCCCATATACCTTTTATGCCATTTACAATTTATCAGTGTTAATTACTGAGTGTTTGTAAAGAGCTTTGGAACACTTGGATGAAAGATGGTGCAGGAACTTGCGTAATGATTATTAATTACATCATTTTCTCATGGCTCAAGCACCAAGGGCAGGACAGTTACATGGCAGAGGGGTGACATGGGGCTGTCAGAGGAAGAGCTGCCTCTGCCTCCGGTGGTCCCTGCTCCTCCCAAAGGGGTTGTTTTGGGGCTCCTGTGGTGTTTTGTCAATTGGGCCCATGGGACAAGGTCCTGGGGATCAAGCCCAGAAACGCCACAGCATAAAACAGCTTGCAGAGGAACTGGGCTGAGAGTTATGTGTTTGGAAAGGCAATTCCTGCCTGGTACGGAGCACTAAATCCCACGGGAAAGGGACACAGTTTGTGGCCTCAGCCTCGTCTTACACAAACCAGAACTTATAATAGCAGTCCTTACAAAGGGTTTGCACAGCATCTGTATCAGAGATGTGCTCCTCAGAGATCGACCTAAGCTCTGTGTTAGAATGACAAACGTCCTTGGTGGCTGAGCAAAGAGCAGATTTGCCTCGGGAGGATAATTAAGAGGATTTTTGTGGCTGGATTCGGGACACAGACGGAACTGACTTATGAGACAGCGATCCCCGGGCCCGGCAGTGTCGCCACGTGCTGAGCAGCAGGGCTGGGACTTCTGGTTGTGCTGCACCGTGTCTGGGTGGTTCCTGCTGGAATGATGGAGCTGCCACATTCCTGCAGCACAGGAGGAATGACAGAGCTGCCACATTCCTGCAGCACACACCACGCTGTCTGGCTGCCCACCTGTCCGTCAGCCCATCTGTCCCCATGCCTGTCCTTTCTGCCACGGCCCCTGCGGCCAAAGGGCACATTTTGG
>JAWWTY010000045.1:3618930-3695803 GCA_035222235.1 Margarornis squamiger | reverse complement strand
TCCTGCAGCACAGGAGGAATGACAGAGCTGCCACATTCCTGCAGCACACACCACGCTGTCTGGCTGCCCACCTGTCCACCTGTCCGTCAGCCCATCTGTCCCCATGCCTGTCCTTTCTGCCACGGCCCCTGCGGCCAAAGGGCACATTTTGGGCCACCTCTCAGAGGTCTCCAGGGCGCTCCTCAGGGCACTCGGCTCTCATGGCCCTGCTGTGCCCCTCACCTGCTGTCCCTGCCCTCAGTGTCCTCCTCTCTCTCACCTGCCCTCAGTGTCCCCTCTCTCTCACCTGCCCTCAGTGTGCCCCCCTCTCTCACCTGTGCCCACGGGACGCGCCCAAATTGCCGCAGCGTCCCCAGGTCACCCTCGCCCTCAACCAAGATGGCCGCCCGCGCCTCACCCTGCCCGGCGACCCCCGCCCTGACCAAAGATGGCCGGTTCCCCCTCCCTCCCCACCGCCCACCCTCGCAAGCCCCTGCCCTCACCCAACATGGCCGCCCCGCCCGGCCCTGCGCTGGCCGGCCCGCCCGACGCCGGGGCGGCCATGTTGGGTGCGGGCGTGTCCCGCCGTGCCGTGCGGCGGCGCGGGCCGGAAGCGGCGCGGGGCGGTTGTTGACAACATGGCGGGCGCGGGCGCCGCCGCGGGAGGAAGAGGCGGAGGGAGCGGCGGCGGCGGGCGGGGGCAGCAGCGGCGGCCCCATTCATAGCGCCCGGCCCGCGGCCTGCCGCCCGCCCCCGCCCCCGGCCCGCCGCCATGTCCTTCTTCAGGCGGAAAGGCCGGGGGGCGGCGGGCTCGTCCCCCGCGCGGGCGCCGGGCCCTGCCCCGGCCGCGCCCCGTGAGGACGCTCGGGCCCTGCGGAGCCACGGTGAGTGACCGACCGACCGACCCCGCGGGTCGCGGCTGCCCCCGGGGCGGGGGGACCCCCGGGCGGGGTGCGGCCTCTGGGCAGGGCTCAGCGTGGGCACCGGGCTGGGGACACGGGGGTGAGGGAAACACCGCGGGCTGAAGGGGCACGGTCAGAATGGGGCCTCACCGCTCCAAGCTCCTCTGAAAGGCAGGGGAGGCACTGGCTGTTCTGTGATCCGTTTGCTGTGGAGCACAGGCGAAGGGTTGGGGTTTAGCACTGCTGAATTATTCATAGTGCTCCGATAGCACAAATGGATGCAGCCCTGGAAGCGCTGGTGCTGCAGCGAGGGGCACTGCCCTCAGCCCGCAGCCCTGCCTGGGCACAGGGGCACAGTGGGCACAGGGGCACCTCCGGGCCCGCCGTGTCCCTGCTGTCCCGCGAGCAGCGCCACCGGCCTCCTTCAGCTGCTGCAGCACCGCCCCAAAGCCCTGCTCGCCTCCCGGGCCCGAAGTGCACATCTCGGGAGGCAGGAGGGGCTTCCCCGAGGGGCTGATGTTGCTCCGGTCCTCCGGAGCTTGCTCAGCCAAAGGAGCAGCACTGAACGTGTCATTCCTTAGGGAGGTTGGTTCTGGAAGAAATGAGTCTAAACCGCTCCTGTTAGCAGATCTGAGAACCGCTGAAGTCCCCTAGTGCCACAATCCTTCTTGGGGTGTTTACATGGAAACGTTGAGCTGCAGAATAAAACTTTCATAGTGGTTATAAACTCTTCAAAACCAGCTTTTTGCTGCTTCATTGATGAGAAATGTGGAGCTGCTGCTCCATCGTGACGTGTGATCACAGCGACAAGGTCAGCTTGGGTGGAAACTTGCTCAGGGAGAAAGCAATGAAATGTGTGATTATCTGAGATGTGTAATTGAGGATCTGTGTGACTTTGATGAGGGGATCTCTGGCAAATCAGCACTAAATGCCCGAGAGAGATGCTGTGAAGGAGAGAACAGGAGTAACCTTTCATCTGGGCTGTACATAAAATCCTGTTTTGTGTGATCTCCGTTTTTAGATTTGGCTTTTAGTGAAGATTTAAACTGCAGCTGGGAGAAAAGCAGCACTTTAAAGCTCAGGATCAAACTCTGTAGACCCATGCAGTCCAAAAACATACAAGCACCAGGGTTCCTGGGGCAAGCTGCCATTTAAGAGGATATTGCACTGGGTAAAAGTGAAAACTATTTTTAAATTAAATCATAGCAAGGATCATAAAGCTACTGACACGTAGAGAAATCAGAAAACAAGAGTGAAATGTTTTTTTAGCTTGGACCTTAAAATAAAGGCCTGGGAGCCTGAGGGTGGCTCGTAGGTTGAGAAATCAGAGTGTAAGAGTTGAAGCAGCAGCCGGGGCTGGAGGGCACGTTATGAAACTGCTGCCAGTGGAGCAGCCAGACACACGCTCATCCCTGGGGATGGCCTGGGATCTGGAACGTGCAGCCCCACTGGCTGGCTGATCCCAGGGGGTTTGCATTGCTGTCTGTACCCTGCTCTCGTTCTGTGAGCACTTTGGGTTTGTTCATTCGTGAGCGTTCCGGGATGTGAGTTGGGATTCGCGACTGTCACGTGCGGTTTGGCGTGTGAGCCCTTTGGAAGGGGTTGGCTGCTGGAATCTCACACCCCCTCAGCCCCGGCTTTCACACGGACACCACGGGACATCCGCTTCGGCCGGGAAGTGAAAGTAAATTCGGGTAGTGAAACTTCACTGCTTAGGATGTGGTCTTGAATGAGCAGGAGTTTATTTTGTCCCCTGGTGTTAACAACGTTCCTTTGTTGTGCTCGGAGCTGCTGGGGACAGAGGCAGCCAGTGTGTCAAGGGCTGGGAGCAGGAACCTGGAGTTTGTATTACCAGTAGTAAGTAGGTAATTAGAGAGGAACTGAGTGGTTGGTAAGAAGGAACAGACGTCTTTAAACTGAAAATAGGCTTACGGAGGGCTCTTGTGTGAAATTATTGGAATTACTGCTGATAGTTAGGAATGGCTTTGATGAAATATTGGAATAATTTTGGAAAGAGGAGGCTTTTTGATGCTGTGCAGAGGTTGCTTCGTTACCTCAGCGTTACCTCAGCCACACAGATTTGCTCAGTGGTTTCTGTCCTGCCCATCAGCTCCCGGTTATGTAAAGGCTGGTTACTCTGTCACAGCTGCATCGGGCTGCAGGTCAGCTGGTGAAGAATCCACCTCTTTTAATGGACACTGAAACGTCTCTGTCAGAGAATGTGCTCACTGGTAGCTTAAATTTGAAACCCCGAGCTGCCAATTTGCAGCCCTGCAGCGTTTCTCCTCGCAGGGGAAGGCTGGCAGGCAGTGCTGCAGCCACTCGGGCAGGGCAATTATGTAACCAGAGACTGGAGTTTCCCTTTAAAATATTTAAAATCCCTGGGTCAGAATAGGAAGGGTTTGGGTGGTTTTTTTCCTTTCAACCTGCTCGTGTTTTGTGATGTAACTGTGGGCTTGTGCTGGGCTGTGAGTTGTGTTTGGAAGGGCTCCACAGTCGGTGTTCAGGGATGACCTATTTGTAGTAATAATCCTCGCCTGGAGCAGCTGGAGAAGGTTTCTCTGGTAGGTCACGTTCTCCAATATCACCACTTCATTTTTCTCTTGTGCCATCTTGTTTAGGTACTGTTTGGGCTCCTTTATTTTTGTTTTAAGCAGATCTCCTCATTCACTTCCTTTAGGAGCTTCCTTTAAAAAAAAAAAAAATTAAAAATTCCCCCAAATGCTTTTCCATCTCAGCTTTTTAAACTATTATCTCCCCATCAGTTGCTTGCCTGAGGCTTGATGATGGTTAAACAATACTATTTGTGAGAGAATTAAATATTGGCAGTGTGTTTCCAGAACATTTCCATGGTATCCATCACAGCTGAGGAGTCCTGGGCTGGCTCTGGCTTTGTGGGGCTGGTTCCATGTCATCTCCTCACTGGTGGGTGTTGTGCTGCTCTTCCTGCAATATGAGGGAGATGTTGGGTTTATGTTCATAGAGTTGGTTTCTAGTTCACAGAATGCATCAGCCAGTGCCCTACACTTTAAACACACCTTTCCCACTCTTCCCAGAGCCTGGCTTTAGTCCTATGGGCAGCAAACATCTTCCTCTATGGTACTTTTGACGTACTATTAACTCAGGGATGATAAGGTTTTGCTTCTGAAACTGAACCAACAGAAAAGCTTTGAAAGCCTCTGTCAGTTACTGGGTGTGCAGGTTTAAATGAGAGATCGGTTTTAACAAAAGCATAGCTTACATCTGCCTCTGATACTTGCTGAAGCCGGGAATTGTTTGTCCATTTTCAGGCAAATGCCACTGGTCACCCAAAATAGCATTAACGTTTTCCCTTGTATTTTACAGTGAAAGGCACAGAACAAGAAAACACCACAGATGTGAAAGCAGTTAAAAGTAAGATCAATATTTTGTCTATAAATTCAGATCTCTCCTATCATCTGCCATCTTTACCTTACCCAGCAGGATCATTTCCTTACACTGAGCACAGATCTGACCTGTGCATCAAACACAAAACCAACCCAAAACTTAATTCTGTTTCTGAGTATTTATAGTAACTAATCTTTCCTACTCATCTTGCTGATTCTGTAGGTGCAGAGGGTTATTAAATTATGTCAGCCATGAGCTTTAATTCAAAGTGATCAGGCAAGTCGGTCACCTTGCACATGGTGGTTGTTCCTTTTCTGCCACAAATTGCTCCTGCAGTTTCCTGCTCACACAAAGTGTCCTTTGGAGTTTCGAAGATGCAGCTTCACTGTGTCTGCTTTGCAAAAGAGGCTGCAGGATCTGATTTAACTCTGATGTGGCTTTTGAGGCTGAAGATCCAAATCCTGGTGAGAAGGAATAGCTGTTCTGCTGCTGCTCCACATGGTGCAGAGATCTTGCTGCTCAATCTGTTAGGAAAGGGAAAAAACTCTGGATGCAAAAGAAATTTATAAATTTTGGGAAAACAGGTTTGCTTATCCTGTCAGTTTTTCTTGCAATACTAAAAGGAGATGAGGTAAATGCATGAATTTGATCTGTTACTTTTATACCCTCAGACAAAATCCTGTTTCTGCCCTTGTTAATGTGTTATCTGCATATCAAGAGAGAATTAAAGGCTTTTTTCACCTTGGTGGTCTGTCTTTCAAATCAAATATGGGAAACAGTAAGTTGTGTATGACATGATGTGGTGCTGTCCTGAGGCTTTGGGACAGGTATTGGACCCATAGATAAGGTAGAATAATTTTTTCTCAACTGTCCATAATGCAAAATTAAATTTGAATCTAATTTACAAAAGCCTGAGGCGTTATGAGGAGTGTGGCTCTGGTTCTCCATGAGTAGCCTCCACCAAGTTTTCCCGTTGCTGCCATCCCTTGGCCTTGGAAAAGAGCAATTTTCTCCGTTACTGCTGGCATGAAATACCAAAGGCTTTGTAAGAAGCAGCAAGTGGTGCCTTGGTACCAAACACTTTGCACTAACTCCAGTGTTTTAGCTCTCCTCTGTGGTTGCTCCTGAGGTATCTGTTAGCGTGACATGCAAGTGTGAAATCATCAACTTCTGTCAGCATGTGTCATAAAATTGTGAATAAAAATAAAGTGATGCAGCATGGGAGCCATAAAGCCCCAAGTTTCTTGACACCTTGATGAAACACATCCCTGGGAAGTGGTGTGCTGAGATAACGTGTCATCTGACGTGCTTTATTTTTGAGTCAGAGCTGTAAGATGTCCCTGCATGACATGCCAGTCTAACGCAGCTTCCTGGGAGCTTGGGGAGCTGCCCTGAGCATGGCTTGTTATTGTTCAGCTTTGTCATCAGTTCACCATCAGTTGATGCCTTTTCACTGGCAGAGGTTTGTGTGAGGAAGCTCTTCTTTGTTCTCTTTTGGCTCCAACAGCCAGTCATGCCCTAAAACAGCCAGAGGGGGTTAAGTTTGTAACCTGGGTTTCATACAGGTATTTCCTTCTTGCTTTTTTAGCTCTGAAAACCAAGTAGAGGCAACAGAAGTATTTTCGACAAATACTTTTGTTAAAACTCACAGATAGCTTTGTAGTTCAGTGGTTTGTAACACGTTTTAGCCTTCAAAAAGGCATGGAAATGGATTGGCAAGAGCATTGGAACGAAACCAAATTGTTGACATACTATTAAGCTGTTACGATAGTGGCTATCAAGGAAGCAGGAAGACTCAGGAATAATATTTCACGTGTAAACTTAGGCTTGGCCTATCCTGATTTGCTGCTGAATAAGGAAAATGGAGGTGGGTGGGAGTGAGTTTATTCTTGCTATAATAAAACTTGTGGTCTTTTATCAGAGCCATGATCAAAGATAACACACAGAGGTACAATGATGTTTTAACAAAACCGACTCTTGCAAACTCCCTGGTGTATTTGGGGTGCTTAGCATTGGGGGCTGTTTAGAAGAAATCTTGGGGTCCTTGTGTTTTAATCCTTCCTGTCTTGATTCCAGCTCCAATCCCAGTACATTCCCCTCAAAGAAGCACTAGGAATCATGCCTTGCTGGAGGCTGCAGGACCAAGCCATGTGGCCATTAATGCCATCTCTGCCAACATGGACTCTTTTTCAAGCAGCCGGACAGCTGCCCTTAAGAAGCAGCCAAGTCATATGGAAGCTGCTCATTTTGGAGACTTAGGTAAGGCCTCATCACCTCTGTAATAGTGTCAGCTGTTCTTTATGTTCTTTGTTTTTGTCTGGTATGCTCATGGTCCTTTTGGGTTATAAAAATGTGGCTGCTGTTACAGTAGCATCTGTGTTACCCTGGGAGGGTTTTGAGAGGGGACAGTAGCTTGTTTAAAGAGGTTCCTTTACTTTGTGTACCACCCTTATGTTGGAGTTGCCCTTTCACAGTTACATTGCAGGCCACTTTTGTATCCAACACCCACATCTCTAGTACAATATGGAGTCATCCTCCTTGTTTTTCTTTAGGCAGATCGTGTCTGAATTATCAGGCTGAAGAGACCAAATCAAGCCTTTCGAAGACCCTTGAACAAGTCCTGCAGGACAGCGTGGCCCTCCCTTATTTCATCCAGTTCATGGAGCTGCGCAGGATGGAGCACCTGGTGAAGTTTTGGTTAGAGGCCGAAAGCTTCCACTCCACGACGTGGTCCCGCATCCGCGCGCACAGCCTGAACACCGTGAAGCAGAGCTCCCTGGCAGAGCCCGTGTCGCCCTCCAGGCAGCAGGAATTGGCATCCTCCCCTCCGGCTGCACTGCTTGAGGACAGGCTGGAGGGCTCTGGCACAGCCCGGCTGCTCCGCAGCGAGCCCGCGGCCTCGGCCGGGAGGGGCAGGACTGGGGGCAGCCACAACCACGTGCTGGCTCAGGAGTGTGACAGTGCCAGCGTCCTTTGTCTGAGAAAGCCAGAGACAGGGACTCATTCTCTTCCAGCTGATCAGCAAGAATCTTCCAAGCTTTCAGTATCAAACAGAAACAGCCCCTCCTCTGCATTAAAGGACTTGTCAGGAAAACTCATGAAAAGTAAGTGCTGCGTGTTCTTTTCTGTTAAAAAGGTGGGAAATGGGCAGAGTTTTAGCTGCTGCTGCCTTGTGCAGGGAGCTGCCTCAGCATGCACGTTCTTAGCAAGTATGGTGTGGTGTTGCAAGGAAGAAAATGTTATATATCAGTGATGTTAACTTGCTGTATCAGCTACTGGTCAGCTTGAGCTGTGTATTGTTTGTGTCAGTTAAAAATAAATATACTGCTGAAGAGACTTCAAAATCACTTTGTACTCAATAAGCTTAGGTTGCTGCTGGTCTTACGTGTGTGATTTTAAGAAATGAAGATGAACATGGCAGTGTCCCATTCTTCCCTCACCCATCCCATCCCACCTTAAAAGAATTGCAGAAAATTTGGATGATGGGGCTGAGAATTGATAATTGACTTTGCCTGGAAGGTAAATATCCTGTATCCTGTAAAATGACACAAGTAATGGTTGCAAGAGACTTGCCGAGATTTGTGTGTGGAATGTACTGTTTTTGTTCTTGGATTTATTTGATAGAGATCCTCCCCTTGTAACTGATTTGTTGTCCTTTGGATTCCACCTCTTCAGAGGCTACTGGAAGTAAGAATGAAATTAAAATATTTCCTTTTGCCAGTAACCTGTTTCTCTCCCTTGCATCTACTCAGCCCTCCCTCATTTGTGCAAGTTCACAGACAAAAAGGAAACTTCTCTTTCTTCATATCAGTTCCTTTTGTTTGCCCAACTATTTCCTCCTGTTGCATCCCTTTCTCTTTGTTTGTCTTTCTCATTTAGTTATTTATCATGTACCTCCACAATACACAGCCTCAGCCCAAAGGAAATGATATTTTAGTCATGAAAAGCACCTCTGCCTTCTGATGCCTAAATAGAATTTGAAAACACTGGTCCTTCTTGAGAAATCTGAGAAGTATTTTAGTGTAATTTTTTTCTCTCTTCCTGAGCAGAGCCCCAAGTCTCAAAGATGATGTGTAAAGCACACAGCTTGTTCTGAGCCGTATGATTTTAAGATCTCTTCTTCCTTGTAATTCCTTTATAATGCAAGTGGTTTCTTTTCTCTGTGATGAGAGCTAGAAATTGGGAGCTTCACTTGCCAGAGAGGTGTTGTTCTGGGACTGAGGTCTGCAGCTGAGGAAGCTGCCTTGTCTGGTGGTAGGGAAAACTGGGAACACGTTGCTTTATTCTCTCTTAGTCCGTGCTGGGCTTTCTGTGACCTGGCTGGAGATCACACAGTCACTGCAGTTTGTCAGCAGCAGAGTATCCAGCAGGGCACTGAAAGCTTCATTGGAGGAACTTTGTTGATGAGAATCAGGCATTTGCTTTTCTGAAGAGCAGATGTCTGTCATTCACTCCTTGTTTTAGACTTATGCCAAGGAATTCAGAGTTTGATTCTGCATTTCTTCCTCGCAGGTATAGAACGGGATGCAGTTAGTACTTTTACCAAATATATTTCTCCAGATGCTGCTAAACCAATCCCTATTACAGAAGCAATGAGAAATGACATAGTTGGTAAGAATTAATACTGGTTACTCATTTCAGAGCTGCTCTTTCCCCATGAAAATGTGTCTTTAATACCTCACACACTTGTATTTATTTATATTTTTATGAATTTTAAGGTCAGGTGTAAAAATATAGTACATTGCAAGTATCAGTGGATCTGAGCTTTCAGTAGTGCTCTGCGGTATCCCCAGAAGAACTTTCAGGGATTTTGCTTGAATTAGTGAAAGAATTACTGGTGGTTATGGAGAGGATCCAGATTTGAGTCTCAATCAAATAATATAGCCGTAGTATTATCATTTGGCCACCTGCAGTACTTTAAAAGCTCTTTTGCTCAGTCAGAACCAACAGATTGTAGTGGATTTGAACTGCAGTCTTTCATTCACTAGTCACTGCTTGTGTCTTCCAGCTCCAGCAGCCAAATCCATGTTAAAATTAACCCGGTCTTTCTTTGCAGCAAAGATTTGTGGGGAAGATGGCCAAGTGGACCCCAACTGTTTTGTTACAGCACAGTCAATAGTGTTTAATGCAATGGAACAAGAGTAAGTTGATGGAATGGTTTGGATTCTTGTGTCTGTTGTCCTTTTGCTAAAGGTTCTGTTAAAAATGTTTATGGACACGTAACCATGCAAGCACTTTTCTGTGCAGTCTTCTCTATTTGAGACTGCTCAGATCCTTGCCTCCAGTTCCATTCTTGTGCTCGCTTGCTGAAGTTGGCTGTGCACACTGTTGTTTTGTTCTGTATCTCTTTCTTGTGCCATCTGTAAGCTTGCCCTCTTTCTTGCTTGTTTTGCTTTTATCCAACTAAAAGTATCAGACTTCTGGGCAAGAGCTAATTGGTTCTTAGGGTGCCCTTAATGCCTAATTGTCACTCTCTCTGCAGGCACTTTAGTGAGTTTCTGCGAAGTCATCATTTCTGTAAATACCAGATCGAGGTGCTGACTAGTGGGACTGTGTATCTGGCTGACATTCTGTTCTGTGAGTCAGCCCTGTTCTATTTCTCTGAGGTGAGTGTTCCTTTCTAGCAAATGAAAACATCTGTTCATTCCTTGATGGCTTTAGATTAGATCCTAGGAAGAAATTCTTTACTATAAGGGTGGGCAGGCCCTGGCACAGGTTGCCCAGAGAAGCTGTGACTGCTCCATCCCTGGAAGTGTCCAAGGCCAGGTTGGACAGGGCTTGGAGTGACCTGGGCTGGTGGAAGATGTCCCTGCCCATGGCAGGGTGTTGGAATGAGGTACTATTTAAGGTCTTTTCCAACCCAAATCATTTTGTCATTCTATGATTAATCATAACTTTAAAAATGAGGTGTATCTTTATCTGGAAAAAATGCATTAAACTATTTCCTGCTCACATGTGGAACTAATTCAATTGTTCAGACCCATTCACTGTATTGTGGAATGAGTATTTGTGCATATCTTTTCCAGTCAGTGAGTGCTTCTGAGTGTCTCTTTGCTTTGCAGAAGCTTTCACATAGTCATCTTGATCTTGTAAATTGAAGTGGTGACTTTGAAAGCCTTAAGTGTTATTACAGATAACAAATCATTCACCAGTGTTATGCAGAGAGGGCACCAGGTTGGGATGTGATAGGTTAAATGTGTGATCTCACAGTTTCAGGGTCCTGCACCTTTAGGGAATCAGCTCTTGAAATACTTGTCCTGACAGTCTGACAAGCTGATGTGGTTTGAAACAGCAGGTGGGGGAGCTGAGACAAAGTGCTGAGTTCAATGTAAACCAAGCGTAGCATGAAAACCGTGTTCCCTGGCTTTACTATGAGACAAATAAATAGGGGTTTTTTTTGAAACTAATTATGAAAACCAATACAGAACTGAAGTATCAAAAGATTTCTCTTTTTTGAAAAAAACCCAGGCTAAATCTGTCTGCAACAGAAAAATTCACAATATTTGTGTCCTGGTGACAATTTGGCATCACTAGTATATGGACTATGTTTCTGTTTTAAATGGGAAGAAGGAGGTTTGTCTATGCTTTTTAAAAGTTTCTTGCTAAAATCTCTTTAATTTCTCCTCTTTTTATGCTTTCCCTTCCAGTACATGGAGAAGGAAGATGCAGTTAATGTACTGCAGTTCTGGTTGGCAGCAGATAACTTCCAGTCTCAACTTGCTGCCAAAAAAGGCCAGTATGATGGGCAAGAAGCACAGAATGATGCCATGATTTTATATGACAAGTAAGGGAAAGTTTGTTCTTAAACTTAAGTGTGACTCCTTACCACAAGCTTGTTGAGTTACTACCCGAGGAGGAAATAACAGTTAGAGAGGAAGCGAACCATTCACTCTGAGCGTCATCACAGCCATCCCTAAACTCTGTTTTCAACAATCTGAGCAGCAGAGCAAACACTGCTTTGGAGTTGTGGCCATTTCCTGCTGCGTTCCAGCCTCCCTGCTGGAAGCTGTGTCACACTCAGCTCATCAGTGAGCACATGATGCTCTGCTGCCTTCACCTCCTGTGCCTCCAGGGCAGGGCTCTGACTGTCACTCTCAGACAGTGGGGGGTTCTCAGTGGGGACCAGGTGTGTGCAGGTTTCTGGAGTGTCCTCAGTGGGCCTGGGGAACAGGTGGGCACTGACCGCCTGCCAAGCTTGCTAACCCTTTGTGTTGTTTTCTTCCCCTGCCCAGGTACTTCTCCCTCCAAGCCACACACCCCCTGGGCTTTGACGACTCGGTGAGGTTAGAGATCGAGTCCAACATCTGCAGGGAGGGGGGGCCTCTCCCCAACTGCTTCACCACTCCCTTACGGCAGGCGTGGACCACCATGGAGACGGTGAGACCCCTCCCTCACAGCAGCTTTGGAGGGGTAAAGGGAGGGGGGAGGTTCTGCACAGGGTCAGGTGTCCCCTTCAGCATCCCTCCTTTGCCCTGTTCTTTTACTGACTTCCTGTTTACCTGGGTAATAGGGCAGCTTTAGTAAAATTTCCTAGACTATTTTCCCCAGCCTAATTTGAAGATACCACCCACTGGCTGCTGTTAATGCTCTGTGAAATGTTTGTCTTGGGTAATTACTGCAGTTTAATGGAAGTTACAGAACTTCCTCCCATGTGAATTGCTATCAACAGCTTATTTTATATCCTTAGAAATTTTTCCTTCCTCCCAGTAGGAGTTGTTTGCAGGTCTGATACCAGTGGTGTGGCTGATAATGTAACTCTGGGGTACCCAGACACTAGAAATGAATGATTTGATTCTGGAGCTGTAGATGGTTTTGAACAGCATAGCAAAATGGGAGCTGTTGGGCTGTCAGGCTTAAGTTTGTAGAGGGGGGAAAAAAATCTGAACTTCGTTTACTGGAGGATTTGGTTAATAGGCAGTTTGGTTTGTTCACTTTGCAGTGGGATTAAAATTTAAAGCAATGCAGTTGCTAGTCTGGAGTAATTCCCTGTGTGGACACTTCTATTTGTGTTCCATCTACCCCAGGACTGAGATGTTTATGTGTCAGCCTTGATTAAAGAGGACTCCTTCTGTCTCTCAGGTTTTTTTACCTGGTTTCTTGTCCAGCAACCTTTACTACAAATACTTGAATGATCTCATCCATTCAGTACGAGGAGATGAATTCCCAGGAGGGAACATTGCACTGAGTATTCATGGCCCTGGCAGCTCTCCTGACAGTGATTCCATAGGGGCCTCAGATGGCTCTGCCTCCCAGGTATGGATTTCTTGGTTTGATTCTCTTACAGCAAATGCTTCAGTAGCTTTTCTGTGTCGATGTCCAAGTTCATACACTTTTGATTTGAAGCTTCCCATTGCACTTTCATTTGAAGCCTGTTCCATTAGGATGTGTTTAATCTACCTGCTGCTAAGTTCTGTCAGGTATTGGCAGGAAGGGTGTCTGTGGTATTTGTTGTACCCAAAACCTTGTGCTGCTCTTAGTTCTCTGCATCAGTTACATTTTTATTAAGCTGTTAATATGACTGAACACTGTTTCATAGTGCCATAGCATTTTAAAACCCTCTTTAGTAGAAATAACCTTTGTCTCAGGAGAGATTGGGTTGTTACACTCTGAAATATTCCCAGTGATGCCAGAGTTGTGCTTTTAACCAGTAGTTGCCTGTTCCAAAACTTTGCTTAATTGAGATGTGAGAAAAGAGAGGATGAGCAGATTCTGCTGCCTTCTGTAACCAGGGCAGCTTGCAAACTGCAAGCCCAGCTGAGAGCACAAGAGCTGAGTGAGAGCTTTTATTGGAGGCTGCAGGGCTACCCTGGGCTTCAGACCCACTGTGCAGACCAATGTTAGTGATGTTCTGTGTTTCCAGCAACTTGGAAGCTGCACTGCCTGCTTGTAGTATTTTTAAACCTCCTAATTTGCAAGGAGGGAATATTTCTCCCCTAGTTTCAAAGTGGGGAATAAAATCTGTGTTCTTGGAATATCCTGCTGCTTGATATCTGAGCAGGAGGAACTGCTGGTGATGGGCTGGGCAGTTTAGGAAATGAAGTGCTGCATTCTGTGGTGTGCACTCCTGCTTGTCTGAACAGGAGCATCTCTGAGTCTCTGCATATTTTTGCATAGAGAGCAGCACTTAGGCAGAGCAGCAGGAAAGGAGGTTGCAAGGCAGCTGCCATCCGTGTTTCTGTTCTGTGCTGAGGTGATAATGGATCGCTCTGTGTTCCTGCTTTCCCTGCTGTTTCCCTGATGTTTCCTTGGCTCTTTTCGTAGTCTTATATAAATACTCCAGGCCAGAAGATAAATGTTTGTTCTCTGTGCATGGGGGGAGGCATCTGTGTTTGGGAATTGCTTCCCAAGTGCATGAGAGGGATGAGTGAAGCTGCTGCTGCAGCTTTGGAGGTGGCTCAGTGTTACAGACTCACAAGGAACAGTTTGTGTGCACACACAGACCTGTGGAGCTGATAGAGCTCAGGCAGCAGCTCTGACACACGTATGTGCTGACCTGTGCAGGGTGTCCCTGGCTCTGGGCATAGAACTTTATCATCCTCTGTTTAAAAGCCATGTCATACTGAGGTAGGAATTCATGGCTCAGTGGATACTTTCTAATTTTATGCTTGCTTAGAGACTTGATGGAGGTCTATCGAAGTGTTAAAAGCACGAAAATTTTAGTTTTGTTAAGAAGCTGTGAGTTGTCTGCATTGGGCACTAATACTTAGAATTTTTATTTGTAGTCCAATGTCAAAAAGGCTAATGTTAAAATCCTGAAAAATTTTGATGAAGCAATAATTGTAGATGCTGCAAGTCTGGATCCAGAATCCTTATATCAACGAACATATGCAGGGTAAGGTTCATTTCAGTGTATCTCATCCTTTCTGGTTACAAGTTCCACCTCTGTTCCATATTTGCCATGTTCTCCTGCAAGGAGAGTGGTCCTAAACAGAAGATAGTCCATGTCTTAATATTTGAAACTACATTTATTTCAAAAGTGTAATTCAACACTAATAGTGAATGTTTCTCTGACCAGAATGGCATCCAGAAAAGTATTTCCAATGGATTTTTCTCTTTGTCCTAGTTATTATTCCTCTTTGATCCCCAAATACAGCCAAGTAGTTCCTGTTTGGGGTTGGAACAGAAGAGTAAGCTCAGGCACCTTTGATACTGTAATGGGCAAAAGGAAGTTTATTTCTCCCTACCCCATGGAAGAGAAGAGCTTATACTTTATTTCTTTAGCAGATTGTACAGCTGTTCTTCTGTTCCCTGAGTTTCAGTTCGTTATAAATCTCTCCTGCCCTGTGGATCTCCTACAGAAATTGTTTCTGTAGCTGCCTGGCTTTTCTACTGCACACCAGTCTCCTGTCCTTTTAGGTCCTGTAAACTGGTTCTCCCTAATGATGTGTTTTTGTGACAGTGCAGAGCACTTGCCAGCACTGCCTGCTGATGCTCCATGACTGAGTCACTGAAGCATTTGCCTGCTTCTAGTTTCTAGAAGAACTTTTAAGATACTCTTCAAATCCAGATACATGAAAAAAGCAGGAGGTTTTTCCCAGGCTATAAATTTTTTAGGTGGAAGAGATGGGGATGGGTAAAATGTCAGTCTCCTGACCCTGGAATCTTTATTGTGGTGGCCTTTTTGATTTCCTGACTGGTAGCTTTCCATAATGCCAAAGCTGTCTTGGTAACCCATATGGTTCTTTTACTCCTCCTCTCCTCAGGAAGATGACATTTGGACGTGTCAGTGACCTGGGACAGTTCATCAGAGAATCTGAACCAGAGCCTGATGTGAAAAAATCAAAAGGTTTGCCTTCTTCTTTCTCTCCATTCCTGTTAATATCTGCAGAGCTGCTCTCTTGCCTGCTGCAGTCAAGAGAAACAAGATTCTTGACTCTTTCCAGATCTGTTTTAAGCCCAATAGAGATGCTATGGGGATTGTCCTATACTGAAGCAAAATCCATCTCTGGCCCAGTTTCCTATCCAAATTCTGCTTTTCTGGTCCAGCTGGACTCTGGGGAGTATGAGCAGCCTGTGGGAGTCGGAGCTGTCAGTGGAGCCTGGCAGGGATGGAAGCTGCTAGCAGCTGAGCTGATGATCAAACCTTCAAAGATTTGGTCTGGAGATGAAACAGAACTGCAGCTCTCCACATGCCTCCCACCCAGCCTGGGACCTGCTGTTAGTGCTGCTTCTCAGCTCTGGTAAAGGCGAATGGTTGGGCTCAGTGGTGTTGAACTGTGGCTCCTACACAGTCTCTTGTCTTTCATGCCACTCCTCTGTGCCCTCAAATGCCAGCAGTGCAAACCCTTCAGAGGGATGATAGGAATGAGCTTTGAGAGAGGTGTGTGCCACAGTCTGCTAACATACCTTGCTTGCCGTTTTTATCTCAACCAGGGTCCATGTTTTCACAAGCAATGAAGAAATGGGTTCAAGGAAACACAGATGAGGTGTGTCCTCTTTCATGTTGTCCTTGTAACTTACTTTCTAGTGTAGATAAGGGAAATAAAGTATTGAAGTTCTTAATCCTGGCTGTTTCTCCCAGTATCTTTTTGCTGCACCAGCAAGAACTGTGAGACTGTGCTAAATATAATTTGATTGCATCTATGTGTGAAACTAGTTTGGTCTTTGCCAGTGCTTGCTGGTTTAATTAATATAATGATTATGTGCTTGCAGTCAGGATTTTTCTTATTATGGTGTTATATAGAATCACAGAATCATATAATGGTCAATGTTGAAAGGGACTTTAAAGGTTAAGTAAGAGTGGAGGTGCTGTTGTTTGGTTTTTACTATGAAATGACCACTGTACATTGATTACAGGCTGCATTTTTCCCCCTCAGAAGGGCTTGGGCAAATCCCCAACAGATAAATCTAAAAACTTCACTAACTCTCTTGGAAATTGCATCAAGCCCTAAATATCAAAACTGAAGTTAACACAGTACTTAGAAACCAGGTGCACTTCCATTGGGGGAGGACACATGTACAGGTCACCGAATTAGGAAGGTTGACCATGACTCCAAGGCTGAATGCGTGTATTATGCTGGGAACACTTTGTTTTTATTTCAAGACCCTGAAGCCATCTGTGTTTTGGGCTGTTTTTTCTCTGGCAGGCTCAAGAGGAGATGGCTTGGAGGATAGCAAAGATGATAGTCAATGACGTCATGCAGCAGGCGCAATGTGAACAGCCTTCGGAGAAGGTTACCAAGGTAGGGGGGTGGAAAGGCTGCCTGTCTTCATCTGGCTCAGGCCAGGCTGTGGGAGGAGCAGAGCTCTCACTTGCCTTCCTCGTGCCTCTGAAACCCACGCTGGGAAATGCTCAAACTGGCATAGCATGATAGGAAGAAGCAAAGGTTGGAAGTGTTTCGGCCTACGTATGGTGTAGGAATTTCTTAACAGATGCCTGGGGTGGTTCTCCTCTGCAGGCATTAAGCTGGTCTTAGTTGGAGTCTTTACAAGCTGCCTTATTAGTTAAAAGGGTGATTTGTGTTGCAGGATCAATACTGTAATTCCTTATTTGAGTTCACACTTGCTGTTTCCTGTTAATTAGTGCTGATACATCTGCCTAAAGCCTCAGTAAAACCCAAGAGCTGGGAGGTTGTCTCATCAGGTACACTCATTTACATGAGTCTCTGGACTTCAAAAAGACACTGTAGCCCTGCCCGTGGGCTGGAGGTTTGGTGTTGTGTCCTGGTGTTTAGTGATTGTGGGGCTGTACAGCCCGTATGTTCCCTACTTAAAAACACCCAGTTCTGATGCAGCAGTTCAGTTTTGTGAAATATTGGTGACAGCAGGTTATCAAGTTAATATCTGGTACTTCTGACCTCCTAAAAATTAACTTGCATTATGTTTAGTTACTCAAGGTAATTTAGTTATTAGACCCAAATGGGTGGATCCATAATTTCACTATGTGACTGTTTCTTTTCTAATAGAGCAGTTACATTTAAATGATTTGTATAATGACTTCGCTTAATAGCTTGGCTGTAAATGATACAATTCCAGCCTGGTTAGATGAAAAGGTCGCTCAGCACAGTATTTAGAAATGTCAAGTGGCTGCAGATGCTCTGGATTCAATTATGCAAGTAATCAAAATTTAAGAGTGTTGGGATTAGGTTTGGTTTCTTTTCTTTCCCAAACATACCTGGCTTCAACATTTTTAAACACAAAATGTCTTTCTAGTGAGCAATTGCCTTGGTATGTTTTATGGTAGAATGTTCTCTAACCCTGTTTTTCCTTTTCCAGCTATGATTTTAGAAACTCCAGAACAGGAAATCTGGTTTTCTGCTTTGAGAATGAGTGAACTTTCCCTTTTGGTGGATTCTTTAACACAGCCAATAAAAACAAAGCACTGTTACTCCAACCGCCGAGATCTCCCTCATTTCTAAGGACGAATGAAAAAGAAACAATCCTGTACCTCCACTGTCGAGCGTGAAGAAACACTTTTTCCTGTTGTTTGTGGCATTCATAGTAATGATGGTTTTTAGAGATGAAGATGCAGTTTACAAATGTGTCACTGAGAAACTGTGATCGACTTCACAAATACTTGACCCTGTCTCAAAAAGACTTTTAAGCAAAATGTCTGGAATGGGGCACAGGCCACAGCAGAGGGGAAGGTTTTTGCTGTAGTTTCTAGTTCTACTACTTGTAATTTTAAACACAGAATTGGAAAGGCCTCGGGGCACAACCCTGCCATTGGCCACTGGAGAAGTGAACCTGGAAGGGTGAATTCATTGGCAGTGAATGACCTAGAAAGTTCTTAAGTTTTATTTTCCGTTACTTGAAATAGATGAGTATTCAACTGTAAGATAAGTGTATTTTACTTCATAACTACATTAACTTTGGAGGCAGTGTAGAAGGATAAGGAGTGCAGCCTGACAGTGCAACTCCTCCTTGTCGAGCTCATGCACCTGCACACACACGTCCCCAGCTTCCCCCACAGAGCAGACTCTGCTCTCACACCTGGGCAGCCCTTTGCTCCCAAGCCACAGCTCCCAGCAGGTTGGACCCTGTAACTGCTCCACTTTCTCTCCTCTCCTTCCCACGAGCAAGGAAAAAGGTAATTGCTGCCATTCTCCACAGCTTGTCCTCCAACCAACACAGTATCTAATTCCAGATGTTTGGTTTACAAAGAAAAAGGATTTTTAATGACCTCTGACCTTCCTCCTGACACTGTCACCACTCACCATGTTACACAGCACCTCTCTTCTCCCAGCGAATTGATTTTTGCAGGGTTTCAGAAGTACTCAGTGTCTCACCATTAGTTACTGCTGCCTATTTAGTATACAACACTTTTTTTGGGGTCTTTTTTTTTAACTCTGATGATTGCTTTTCTCCTCAAACTTGTGCAAGGAAATCACTATGCGAAGAACTCAAATCATTTCCAATGTTCAGAATATCTTGATTGACTAGCGAGTGTTATTCTGTTGCAATATTCGATTGTAGAGAGACACACTGTATTGTTGATGAAAAAGCAAAAAAAAGGCTGTGTATAGGTTTTTGGTACTATGTACCACCTCTTATTTCTCTCATACCCAGGCATTCATGTACTTAAAACATACTATATTTAATTGTGTTTTGATTTAAAATATATAAATATTAAAATTTGTGTCAATTTTTTGTTTTCATGGGACTTGAAGTTACGTGGGGCCGTTTTTAGTTTGAGTTTTAGGGGTTTATAAAAGAAACATCCCTGAATGGTTTGTCCTTGGCAGTTTTGGCCATGTTCCTTAATAGATTATGTTGATGGCAGTGTGGTGAAAATAAGATTAATTTTTATTATATGCTAAATCGGGTATCACAGGACATGCGAGAATTTGGGCTGGAAAAGGGGTAGAAGAGTGTTATATTGAGCTATACATGCTTGAATCCCCTTCTGTGGGGGAACTTAATCCCTCCCCTGTTCTCGGTGCAACGCTGACTCAGTTTCCCACCGGGGCAGGATCCAGACTAAGCAGGCATTACAGGCACAGGTTTGGGTACGAGTGTTGCTCGAGGCTGTGTTTCCTCAGGTGCGGCCCCTCGGCACCTGCCCCGGGGCAGCCTCGAACCCGCGGCCCCCGCGCCGCTCCGCGCACACCGCCTGCCGCCAGGGGGCAGCAGCGCCGCGCCCCGGCCCGCCCCGCCCGCGCCGCTTCCGGCCCACGTGGGCGGCGCGCACATGGCCGCGGTGAGCGGGACCGGGATTGGGGTAGGGATGCAGGGGGTCGGGATAGGGGTAGAGGGGAGTGGGACTGGGAACGGGATAGAGGGACTCGGGATAGGGATAGAGGGGAGTGGGACCGGGATAGAGGGGAGTGGGACTGGGATCGGGATCGGGATAGAGGGGAGTGGGATAGAGGGGACCGGGAACGGGATAGGGATCGGGACTGGGATGGCGGGGAGTGGGATCCGGATCGGGACTGCGATGGCGGGGCGGGATAGCACGTGGAATGCTGGAGAGCTGGGAATGCCGGGGCGCTCTGGGGTTCCCCCGTGGGGCTCCTGCCGACCCCATCCCGCGCGGGGTGTTTCTCCCTCCCCCGGCGCCCACGCCGGGTTTCCCCGTAGCGGCTCCTTTCCCCCCCCTCGGGTATTGTTGCCCGGCTGGGGGGCTGTCCCCGGTGCCCAGGGGGATTCCCGGGTCTGAGCCCAATGTCCCTCAGACCATGTCGCCAGACGAGGATGTGCAGCGGCTCCTGATCCAGTTTCGGGATGAGGCAGGGGAGTCCCTGGGCTCCCCCTTTGACGTCCCGGTCACCATCACCCCGGACAAGCTGCAGCTGGTCTGCAACGCCCTCCTGCAGAAGGTGAGACCCCTCCCGAACACTCCCCCGGCACCCCCGAGCCCAACCCGGGCCGCACCCTCTCTGCCTCACCTGCCCTCTCTCCTCCAGGATGAGCCGGTGCCGCTGGCCTTTTTTGTCCACGATGCCGAGATTGTGGCGTCGCTGGAGAAGACCCTGTCTGGGCAGAGCGTGGAGACAGAGAAGGTGCTGGACATCATCTACCAGCCGCAGGCGGTGTTCCGGGTGCGGGCGGTGACGCGCTGCACCAGCTCCCTCGAGGGGCACACCGAGGCCGTCATCTCCGTGGCCTTCAGCCCCACTGGAAAGTACGAGGGCCTGGATGCAGCTGGAGAGCTTGGGCTGAGGCAGCAGCTGCTGTTGTCCTCAGCTGCTGTGACACCATGCTGAGCTGGGCTCTTCATCCTCTCCCAGGTACCTGGCGAGCGGCTCTGGAGACACCACCGTCCGCTTCTGGGATCTCAGCACGGAGACGCCGCAGTTCACAGCCAAAGGTGGGTGTGGAGGTGTCCCAGGAGGGCAGCTCCTGACCCCCTGCCTCATGGACCCCCTGCCTGCCTGGGGCACCAGCAGAGCAGAGCCTGGTGCTGCCTGAGCTGTGTAGCCTGAAACTGCGGCTTGGCGAGTTGGGACTGGCTCTTCTTGACAAAATGGAAGAGGAGGGGCTGGCCAGGAGGAGCACAAAGGGTTCACCCATCTTGTCCTTCCTTGGAGTGGCTTCCTGCTGGGACACTAGGGATAGTTAAAGCTCTCCACTCATGCCCACTTGTGTTCTCTCTGCCAGGTCACCGGCACTGGGTGCTCAGCATCGCCTGGTCACCTGATGGCAAAAAACTGGCCTCGGGCTGCAAGAACGGCCAGGTACGTGTTGGCTCCCTCTGTGTGGGGCTGGGAGGGTCTGTGTGAGCTTGGAGACCCTCTGCAGCCCCATTCTGGACTGAAACAAAACCTGGTGAAGGGCTGTGGGGGCTTAGGAGCAAAAGCTTGTGTTTTCTGGGCTGTTCTGCTCCCCAGAGTAGTGTCTCTAGACTCTTCTGAAGTACTGTGACTAGTGGCTCCAGATTCTTCTGCCAGGCAGAGCTCTGGCTTTGTCACCTTGTGGACCACTTGCTGCCTAGTCCTGCTGTCATGCTTTTCCTACGTGCAGGAAGGAGTCCAGGCTCTAGATGTGGTCCTTGGCAGGCGGTTCTATCACAAGGGAGGTGTCTGGACTGAGAACGGGTATGGCCCAGCCAAGCAGGGCTGCTCTCAGCCTGACCCAGACATGCAGCAGCAGCAGCCTGTTTTCAGTGTTCCCACACAGACACAGCCAGAGTCCCTCCTGCAGGAGTTTAAAGGGGACTCTGCCCCAGCTGTGGGGCAAAATGCGTGCTTAAGGTGCAGAAATGCCTGGGGAAGCGGGAGCACTTGGTTAAATGGGAATCAGGAACTTGCTGAGCTGCAGAGGGGCATCTCTGACCTTCAAACAATTTGGGAGCAATGAGAGCAGCCATGGAGCTGCCAAGACTGTGATTCCAGCATCAAGGAAACAGGCTGGGCCAGGGTGGTTCTGCCATGGTTTGGTGCTGGTCTGGCTTTAATCAAACCCGGGGAGCTGCTTGTCCTCTGTTTCCCTATTTTCCCAGGTTCTCAAGTAGGAGATGACTAATGCCTTGGCTCTTTAGATGAACATTTATGTAGAGAGAGAATCAACAAGAGAAAACCAGCATGTGTCCCACCCACAGAATCTGATAATAAGCAGCATTTAGTGTGCTGTGGCTTTCATCATGCTCTGCAAACACTCACTAAGTCTCTGGCATAGGACGGCTTTTTGGGGACCTGTATGGGTTTTGAGTTGAGTCAGATAATTTGTAGCAGCAGCACTGCAGGCAGAGAGGAGGGCAATCAGCTCTCATTCTTTTGGATGTCAGCTGATGGCTCCAGGGATCTGGAAAGGCATCCAGCCCCCTTCCCTTGCTGCTCCCTGCATCTGCCAGTGTAAACGCGACACCAAGGACACCTATGCTTTCTAAATGGAGCTCAGACATCCCTGGATTCACATGATGTCTGTGGCCTGACGTGACCCTCTTGCTTCCTCTCTTGGACAGATATTTCTCTGGGACCCAGCCACTGGCAGCCAGATCGGCCGGGTGCTCTCTGGCCACTCCAAGTGGATCACATGTCTGTGCTGGGAACCGCTCCACATGTAAGTGAAGGGCCAGCCCAGCCCTTCTTCCCCTTGACTCGTATGGAAAAGAGCAGCCTGACCCAAAGGGCATTGCTCCTGTTTGCCTTTCTCCTGTTACGGGAAAAAGTGTGTGCAGGAGAATGGCTCCCAAGGTGGGCTGGGAAAAGTGTGTCCAGGAGCCCCAGCCACTGAAGTCACTGCCAGGCTGTGCCTCTTTTCACCTGTGCAAAAGACATACCTGCCTGTGGAAAGCACTGTTTTCAGGGTGCTGGACAAACATTTGGTGTGCTCCTCTGTGGCGTGCTGCGCTGGGAGCAGGGAAGTCTGGTGGTCCCCGAGTGCAGACTCTGCAGAACACTCCCTTCTGCTCTCCTGATCCTGCTGGCCTCTGTTGTCTTGTTTGTTTTTTATGGGGATGATTAACTGTGCAATCCCCTTATCCCTTCTATCAGCTAAAGCTCCCTCTGGGAGAGGTGGGTGGAGGGGGGGCAGTTGTAGCCAATAATCCAAGACATTATAGAAATAAATAAAAAAGAAAGAAAAAGGGTCCTTTCAGTGCAGAGCCCTGCAAATTGAATTTGTTCATAGGAAGCTGCAGCTATTTGCAAACAATTAACTGGATTAGCAAAAAATGCTTGTAAAGGAGGATGAGGAATGGACAACAGAGGCATGGCCCTGCCAGGGCTGCACTCCTCCTTTCTTGCCCTCTTTAGCCTGCTGGTTAAAGCTGTGCAACAAGGTCATTGCCAAGGGCTCGGATGCCAGGTCTACCCTGGATTGATCCTCCAGTGTGCAGCCCAGAAGTTGTCTTGGAGGAAACATTTGTCTGTCTCTCCCCTGCCTTGTGGGATCTTGTTCTCTGTAGGTCGGTGCTGTTTTCCCCTTGCCCAGCCTTTCTGATCTCAAGCCAAAAGAGAAAGTTGTATTTTATTGACCTCTGTACCCTTGAATGGGACTGGTGGGGAAAGAGCTTAGTGTAGGACCTGTGTGTGCTGCACAAATGGATTTGATCTTCTTTCTGCCCAGAAACCCAGACTGTCGCTACCTGGCAAGTGCCTCCAAGGATGGCAGCATCCGCATCTGGGACACACTGATGGGCAGGTGTGACAAAATCCTCACGAGCCACACGCAGTCGGTGACCTGTGTGAAGTGGGGGGGCGATGGCTTGCTCTACTCCTCCTCTCAGGACAGGACCATCAAAGTCTGGAGGAGCCAGGATGTAAGTGAGGCAGCAGCTCTGAGGTTGCTGGCAAAGGGGGCTGGACACACTGTGTGGTAGCTTTGTCTGCTCTTCCTGGCACAGCTTATGCCCTGGAAAACAGAGCTGCAGAGCAGGTGCTGGATCTTCTTGACCTGTCAAAACCTGTTGCTTGACACCATTTGGAAGGGGTTTCTATTGTGCAATGTTTTCATCCCTAAGAGCATTAAGTGGGGCTAAAAGCTGGGAACATTCTTGGAGCAACCTGTTCTGGTGGGTGTCATGCAAGGTCCTGTGGAAAACTGATTCCCAAAGCTCAACAGTGTCATTTCTTCCCTGCTTAGCCTGGCTGCAATCCTGCCTGTGGCTTGGGCAAGAGGGTTTGGAAAGTTTGGCATTCCAGGGTCTGGTGGGTCCTGGGCAGCCTGGCTTTGTGCTGCCCTGCCCCTCTAAGGGGTGGTTGTGTTCCCAGGGCGTGCTGTGCCGCACCCTGCAGGGCCACGCTCACTGGGTGAACACCATGGCCCTGAGCACTGACTACGTTCTCCGCACTGGAGCTTTTGAACCAGCTGAAGCCACCATCAACCCACAGGATGTCAGCGGCTCCTGTAAGTGCAGCACCCTCCTGTAGGCTGGGGGAGGCAGCAGGGAGGATAAAGGATAAACCTGATGTTGCCACGAGCCAAAGCATTCTTGAGAGCTGGGAGCAGGCCTGTGTTAGTGTCAGTCATGCTTATGGCCGTGATCTTCCTTGCCTATGCCAGAGTTGAGCAGTCGGGGGGATGGGAAGACCATTCTGTTTTCAAGGGCTCTTGCTCCCAAATTGCTCTTGGCAAAGAGAAAGTGGGTGAGAAGTCACAAATGTGTCTGCTTGGCCCGAGGAGCCAGGATTGCAATTGGCATCACAGGATTGCAAATCTCTCTTCCCCTCTCCTTTTGCCTTTCTCAGTGGCAGAACTAAAGGACAAGGCTCAGCAGAGATACAACCAAGTCCGGGTGAGTCCCTTTTGTCCCTGCTGTAATTTCAAACACTGTCACTGGTGGAAGCAGTAAACATGCACAGTTGGCTGTGGACCCCAACACTGGTGTGCTTCTGAGCTCTCCATACCTGGCTCATGCAAGACTTGGGCTCTTTCATCCCTTTCTCAGGGCCAGGAACCAGAAAGGCTTGTCTCGGGGTCAGACGATTTCACGCTGTTCCTCTGGAGACCAGCAGAAGACAAGAAGCCACTGGAGAGAATGACAGGCCACCAGGCGTTGATTAACCAAGTCCTCTTCTCGCCAGACACCCGAATTATAGCTAGTGCCTCCTTTGACAAGTCCATAAAACTCTGGGATGGTAGGACAGGAAAGTGAGTTGGTTTGTTCTGTTGCAGAAGTGGTGCTAGTATGGGGTCTGCACAGGCCATGCAGGGGTGGGCTCCAGTGTTACTGCCAGCAGCTCCCTGGTGTGTTCAGCATCTGAACTCAGGCAAAGTCATTCTGCTGCCTCTTTTTCTGCCTTTGGCAAGCCCCTTGTCTGGCCCTTCCTGTGTCTGGGGGTCCTGTGCTGGGCTGTGTGTGTGCAGCCCCACTGCCACCCAGCCACAGCACTGCCTGGCACCTGTGTGGCACACACAGTCTGCTGCGGGGGCAGGCGCAGCTGCGGTGGGATGGCATGTTCCACTCGGCTGATCTCCTGAAGATGTGTGTGTTGGGCACTGTAGGCTGACCCAGTTTAAACAGTTCCTGTGCCAGAGAACAGCTTGTTCTGGATGATGCAAATTCTTGTAGTTACAAGTGGTGCTGTTGGTGTTTGGATGCTCTGGTAGTCCAGCTTTTAACCTTCAGCTGGAGTACTGATGAGCTCTCGGGCAGCAGTCCTTCCCTGCAAACCAACTTTATGCTCATGAGCTTGGCTTTCATGTCAGTAATTTTAAAGGTCCTTCTAAATCCAGGCTGCTCAGCCAGAGAAAAGGACACATCTGTGCAGTAATGCTGTACTGTTGCCTGCTGGATAAGAGTTTCTTGGCAGAGGAGGTGCGATGAAGAGTCATCTTCTAGAAGGTTCTGAGCCCACTTGGGGAGGGTTCTTAGATGGACAGAGCAACTTACGGACTCTGTCTAGCAGTTGACTGCCTTGGGGTGTGCTGTTTTGGGGTGCCTTGGGCATCTTGTTGACTGTGCTGGCTTGCTTACAGGTGGAGAAGAAACATGAAGACTAGGCAAGGGCAGGTTTGGAACAAAGCCTGCTGCTCTAACAGCTTCTCCTCTGCCCCAGGTACCTGACGTCGCTGCGAGGGCACGTCTCGGCCGTGTACCAGATCGCCTGGTCAGCCGACAGCCGCTTGCTGGTGAGCGGGAGCAGCGACAGCACCCTGAAAGTCTGGGATGCCAAGACGAAGAAACTGGCCATTGATCTTCCTGGCCATGCAGATGAGGTGAGGTGTCTGGTCAAGCCAAGGTCCAGAGAGGCAGGAATGACTCCTCCTCCCAGCAGAGATAACTGTCTTTTCTGTGACACCAGGTGTATGCAACGGATTGGAGCCCGGACGGACAGAGGGTAGCGAGCGGAGGGAAGGATAAGTGTCTGCGGATGTAAGTAACCTGTTGTCTGTCCAGAGAGGGTGTTGCAGATACTTCACGTGTCCCTCAGAGCCACAGTCTCCTCGAAGACCTGCATGGTTAGGGCATGATCTCTCCTTGCAGAGAGCACAGCGCTGGGTCAAATTCCGGCTTGGTGACCTGACGTCCCTCAGGGCAGGAACTGCTGCTGTCCCCTGGGAGATGACTAGAAAGCAGAGTCCCTCCAGCTGAGAGTCAGGGTGAAATTTGATTCAGATGTTTTGGCTCCTGGAGAGGGGAAAGAACAGTTGGTCAGACCTTCATTTCTCACCCTCCCTCTCCCAGTTATGCAGACAGACAAATTCCTGTGAGCTGGTTGCCATTTGACCATGGCTGGTGAACCCAGGCCCCCCTGCACTGCTCTCATGTGGTGCCTGCTGGGCCACACTGGTCCTGCTGGGCAGCACTGGTGCCCGACCACAGGGACAAAGCAGCTCTTTCCATTTGCAGATGGCGTCGATAGGAACAGACACAAAGCTGCTGGTCCTGTCTTTGGCATGGTGTGCCTGGGAGATCTCCAAGGGGATGGACAACGGAGGCTGACCCAAACACAACTCCCTATTCCTGTTGGCTACTCTCCCTCATGGACTCTTTCCTTATATTTATTTAAGGAAATTTTAATTCTGATTCTTACTAAGAGCTGTGCTTTGCAGGATGATTTCCTCTGAACATTACAGGAGGGATATCTCACCTGCCTCCATCTCAACTGGCTTTTTATTGGAATTTCAGCCTCTCAGTAGCCCGCTGCCTTGAAAGGGGCAGGGGAAGGGCAGAGATGGTTCGTGCCCTTTCTTGCTGTGTGAAGAATCCTGCAAAGAAGAGGGCTCTAGTGGCAACTGAAAGGGCTGTCCTTGTGTGACCTGCAGAGAGAGAGAGAGAAATGGGAAAATTCAGCACATCATTACATTGCAGAATTGTGTTCGGCTGTGTGTCTGGGACAGAGATCTGCTGAGAATAAGGTCTTGGGGCTTCTCCTTACTCCAGTAAGGTTTTGCCTTTCCACTCAGCACACTTCCCTGTGGGCTGTGCTGAGCGTTATCTGTGGATCCTCTGCATCCACAACGGATAACTCCTTCACTCATCTATTCAGGGTCCAGCGTGCATGGACTTCAAATGACTGCTGGAGCTGTTCTGAGTTTTCAGGTCTCAACAGCTCTTGGAAATGGGGAAATGAGACACTTGTGCCTCTGAACAGGGGAGGGAGCGTCCATTTCCCATCCACCACCGGCTCGGGGGGAAGGAAGGATAGGGTGGGGAAGGGGAAGAATGGAGCAGGCATTTTGGGTGGTGTTTGTCCCTTGCCCTGGGTACGTGCTGACAGCAGGGCTGGGACTGTCCCAGTAAATGGCAAAACTTCCATTGCAATGTTGGCTCCTTCTGGAATTTCTCAAGTGCATTTACTTGCCCAGTGGGTGAGAGGGATTCACACTGTCAGTTGTATATTTGTAAACTTGCTTATGAGCCTTTTTATAAATCAGTTCAGGCTTGCAGGAGAATAGACCTGAATTTACTGTTTATTTCCAGGACACTTACGAAACAGTGAAAATCAAGATGTAATTATTAAGGAGCAGATTAATTTCAGCAAGTTAGCATGAAGGTCAGAACATTCTCCATAGCCCTCCTACTGCAGTTGTTACTCAGTGATTACTACAACTCAGAACAGGACTTTGGGTCTCAGATGATCCCTTCAGGCACCAGAGCCTGACTAAAACCTACCTTCCTAATGCTGAAGCAGAAAGCTTTTCCAAAGGGAATTGAGACCACTTGAAGAAAGAGAGGGCCTTGCAACTAAGCTGACACCAAAATAAGCTCTCTTGGTCTTAGTCTTTCTTTGATCTGATAGCAGGTAGATTTTTTTGAACCACACTGTGATGGGTTTGCATGTAAACCAAATTGTATTTTCCTATCTAAGCATCTGCTACTATTTTTATCATTCATACAGTACCAGCCTTCATGCATCCTAAATGCTGGCCCCGTTCCAGCTGTATTCCTGAGCAATTCCATAACACTCCTCCCAGTTTTATTTGAATGCAGCCCTTCCCGGGGCTGGGTCTGCAGTCTCCTGCCTGGAAAGCCACTGCCCTTCCATTGGGAGCTGGCTCCTTTCTGGCAGGAGGCAAGGGGATGTGAGCTCTAATTAGCTAATTTCAAGAACTGCAGATGCAGATTTGGGTTGATGGCGTTATTAAGGGGGAAGATGTTACTTTTTTGTTAAAAGGACAAATCTAGAAGGTGGGCTGGGGGTTTCTGATTGCTTTTCTGGGAACAGCAGCACTCACATAAAGCCTACTGAAAGAGCTGAGCTTTTCCAATGCTGTGTGAAAGGAACCTTGGAATCTGCTGCTGTGTTTCAGTCCAGTTCCTCCTGAATTATTCTTAAGCATCCCACACAGGTTTGATTACCACAAGGGCATTATTTTTCACTGATAATACAAGAATATTTTTAAGTATATCCAGAACTGTCCCACAGAGCCCTCTGATACTTTCTCCTTTAAAAGGTGTGATGCCACCATTAATTTTGTTACAAATCCCCAATGGGAGGACAGTGATGATAAGGACTGGGAAGTGTGCCATTCCTCTGAGAAAGGTTTACCTGTTTAATAAATTCCTGAGTATGATGGAGAGAGGGAAAGAAGGGATATGATAAGAACACTTAGAGTCAAGTAGATCATTTGGGATAGTGCTGAGGTGAGCAGGATGGTGCCAGACTACTGCCTTTGGAGGCTGATTTAGATAAGTGAGACCTTAGAATCCTTATGAAAACTGTTCTTGGGGCTGTGTGTCCTGTTTATCCCTGCAGGAGAGCTGGCAAGTGGTGTGCATGTTGTGTTCCTGGATTCTGGGTCCTTAGAGGCACACGTTCCTTTTCTGCTCAACTCAGATGATCTCTTGAATATTTTCCCAGATCTGTAATTTAATTTCCATGTGCATGTTTATAGCCTGGGGAGAGAGACAAGAAAAATCTTTCAATGAATAGGAAAAAAATGATCTTCATTCATTGTTCTGCATGAAAACTAGGAAAAGCAGCCTTCTTTCTGCTTTTTTTTGGGTCAGCCCAGGCACTGTTCAGATGATGTTTCTACCTCAAGGCTGCACTTTGGTGGTATGGCAGAAAAGGGCTTGTTGTGAAGACCATTAGTGCTTTTGATGATGAAAGGTGTTATGGAAACTCAGGACAGTGATGTCTGTGTTCTGGGGAGCTGCTACCAGATGAAAATGTACTTCTCTGCACTCAGACAAGCAGCCTGGAAGGTGCTAATTCCTTCCTAGCTGTGCTACTCTTGTGATCAAGAGGCCTGGCTCACACTTGAGGGACTAATTGGCTGAACCAATGTGGTGCAGATGGGCAAGCCACAAAGCCATCTCTAGTGCTCTTGCTCTGTTTTCTTCCCTGCCTCTGTAACTCAGTGGTCCTCACCAAGCTGTAGGTTGACAGGGGTCTTGGTCAGGGGGCTGCAGCTCTTGCAGAGTATGATATTAAAAATGAACAAACTCGGGCACAGTACTCTGTGCCTCTGAAGGTCAATTACACATGGTACTGGTGCCTGCTGCCTGACTGTGCTTTTGGAGCATGCTGAGTGTTTTATTGCCCTGCCACGTGGTTGTCAGAGCAGTGCATCCCCCCGGGTGCTGCAGGGCTGCTGCCACTGCCAGTGCTAAATGCTGAGTATCCCTGTGTATTCCCTGAGGAAGGGAGGAGCAGCAGAGTCCCTGGGCTTATCCTGCATCACTGGCCCAACGTCTCCAGTAAGGAGGTTCCCTTGGGGAAGGGCGGGTGAATTCAGTGTGTTCTGTCTGCGAAGGCAAGTGGAGGTGCTGTTTGTAAATAGGTTTATTGTAGTCTGGATGCTGGAGATATTGACAGCTAGAAACTCTCCCGGACACCAACCGAGGCCCCAGCTCAAGGGAGTGACCCGCATGCAAATCCCGCAGCCTCCGTGGAGCGCTGTTTGCGAGCTCAGCCTTCGGATCCCGCTCGGATCCCAGTGCAGCGTGTTTAGTTATTCCAGTCAAACCTCCCCGCCGCTCCTGGCTGTTTGTCCTTGCTGTGCTGAAACAAACCTGCTCCAGGGCTCCAGCCCCGTTACGAGGACAAAAGGACATCAGGCAGTGCTGCTGCTGAAGGGAAATGTGTCTCGGTTTGGAAGTGTGATGTGGAATGGGTGGCTTAGAAAGTCCTGTTGTGGCTTTCTCTGTTCAAAAGGCATCTTCTGAATTAATTTATTTTTGCTTTAGCTTCCCTAAGATGTAGCTGGTGACATTGACTTTGGGGTGAGGATACATACTGATGCTGAGGGGATTAATACCGAAGTGAGAATTGGTGGATGGCAACAAACAGCCAGTTCTCAGGGAAATTATTTTCTGAATCAGAATATTTAACACATGGAGGCTTGGGGGCTTTTCCTGGTTTAAAGGGGCACTGTGAAGCATACTAGAAAGTGTTTGTTACTACCAACACCTTAATTTATTATTAACTTGGAATATTTTTACATCTCATTTATTCCTTTCACGGGGGTGTTCTGAACTGTTGAAATTATTCGTCTCAACTTAGTTTTCTCAGTGTTGTTTGTAATGGTAGTGCCATGGGTGGATTTTGGATGGGAACTCAGAACTTCAGCAATTAAAGAGGGGGGATGCAGCCTGAAAGGGTTTTAAAGTGCTTTGGTTCTCTTTGGCACAAAACAGGTTTCTTAGGATTCCTCTGATACTATGATTTAGACATATGATATCTAAAGCTTAAAATGTCCTTCATAAAGCTGTCAATATTCCCTTAAGATTCTCTTGCTAAATATTTTTTTAATCTAAGTGCACTGTCTTTGGAAAAGTCTTCAGATGTGGAGGTTCTGACATGCCGCATGGCCCCAGTAGTGCCTGGTTTGGAATGCTAGAAAGTGAAGGGAGATAAGTGAAGAATGGGGAGAGGCCCAGCTGTGGAACTCTTTGCTCAGTCTCTATTTTGATCTGGTGACATGGAAAGCAGAGCCTGTGTCACATGAGGGTGGGCACAGCACAGCCTTGTGGGGTCAGAGCTCTGTCCTGTGTGACCCCAGTGCATTGACTGGGGCTGATGGGGAGACTGGGGAGGCCTGAAGGAGCCTGAAACCAGGATGTGGAGTTGGTGTGATGGAGAGCACGGACAGAGAGGAGGCAGAGAGAGCAGTGAGGAATGGAACACAGAGGAAAGGAGCATAATTATGTAAACGTGGAGGTGAAGGTCAAAGGCTCCATGTGACTGTTGTGCAGTGGCTGGTTGTTTTTGTTGGGTCTTTTTAAATGTTTGTACGTGCTGTAAACAGCCCCAGGCTGATCTAAAGGTGCTGGGAGGCAGAGGCTGTAAATTCCAGGCATTATTCTGCTTATAAAAGAGAGCAACCAACTCGAAGTGTCTTTGGCTTACTGCACTCTGCACGTTTGTGCCTCCATTGCTTCTCCATTCCCTGAACTTCCTTGTTTTAGGTTTGACATAGAGCCTTGCTCACTGATGGAGCAGGGACAGGGCTGAGAGTGTGCATCCTGGAGGTTCTTGGAAGCCAGGGATGATCCCACACCTCCCTTCCCGCTCTGGCTGCTGAGTGACTGACCCAGCACCTGCCCTGCCCTGCGCTGTGCTGAGGGCAGATGGCCCTGGGGCAACTTACCCTGCTCCTCTTCTGCTAGCAGCCCCTCAGCTTTGTCCTCACCGGTGGGTGGGCCTGAAGCAGCCAAGGAAAGGGCTCCAGTGAAAAACAGCGGGTGTTGAAGTGCCGGAGTTTGGCCTGCACTGCCCGGGCTCCGGCGTGAGGGCAGGGGGGGCTCCAGGGGCCTGGGTGGCTGTGGGGACTGAGGGGATGAGCAGGATGGGCCCCATGAGGGCCATGGTGGGATGGGTCTGTGAGGGCCATGGTGGGACAGGCCCCACAGGCCATGGTGGGACGGGTCTGTTGAGGGCCATGGCGGAGGGAGCCCTGTGAGGGCCATGGTGGGACAGGCCCCATGAAGGCCATGGCAGGACGAGCCCGCGAGGGCCACGGTGGGACAGACACCATGAGGGTCATGGTGGGAAGAGCCCCACGGTCCATGGTGGAATGGCCCTCATGAGGGCCATGGTGGGACAGACCCCATGAGGGCCACAGTGGGAAAAGCCCCATGAGGGCCATGGCAGGACAGTCCCGTGAGGGCCACGGCGGGAAGAGCCCCACGGCCCATGGCAGGACAATCCCGTGAGGGCCACGGCGGGAAGAGCCCCACGGCCCACGGCAGGACAATCCCGTGAGGGCCACGGCGGGAAGAGCCCCACGGCTCATGGCGGGCCAAGCGCCGTGAGGGCTCGGCAGGCCCGGCCCACGGCGGAGGGACCGGCGGGTTACCCGGGGTGAGGCACTCTTTGGCCTCCGGCGGAAGCAGCCGAGCGCCGGGGCCTGCGCAATGCGGCCTATAAAGGCGGCGGGGCGGCGCGGAAGTGCGGGCACTGGCAGCCGGGGCTGGCCGGGTGCAGATCGCTGAGGGGACGCTGCCGGAGCGGCGGGAGCCCCGCGAGGCGCTGGCGGCCTGAAAGACACCCCCCCACCCCCACCCCGTCCGCGCCCTCACTGCCTTCTCTCCTCCCGCCGGGGCTGCGGCGGCGACAGCGACAGCCATCCCCGGAGCTGCGGGCCGCGCCTCCGCCCTCCTCGCTGGATGCTCTGGGGCTCGGTCCCTGAGCGGGGCCGCGGCGCCGGCAGCCCCCGCTGTGGCGGGGCCATGGGGCCGGGCAGCGGGCGGGCGCGGAGCCCCCTCTCCCGCTGAGAAGGCCCCTCGCCCCGGCGCCGATGCCGCGCTGTGCCGTCCCGCCCGGCCCCTGAGACTCCCCCCGCGCCCCTCCCCATGCGGGACGGAGCCGCTGGGCTCGGTGACGCCCTGCAGCAGCCCCGCCGGCCCGGGGGTCTGCGGCGCTATGAGAGCACCTGCCCCCGCCGCCGGGGGCAGCCAGGACCGGGGCAGGCTCCCAGCCCGCCGCCCGCTGCCCTGAGGCGGCCGTAGCTTTGCAGGAGGAAGAGCCCCCTTTGTTTTCCCTCCGTCCTCCCCGGGGCTTCATGCCGCGCTGAGGGGGCGATGGAGGTGGTGGGGGACTTTGAGTACAGCAAGAAGGACCTGATAGGACACGGAGCCTTTGCTGTGGTCTTCAAAGGTCGCCACCGCAAGGTAAACAGCGATGGGCTTCAGCCGGAGCGGGGCTGGTTACACAACCCGGGGCCCGGGGCAGCCCCCGGGGCGGTGACAGCGGGGTGGGGGCCGTGTGTGACCTGCAGGGTGGGCTGGGGGACCGGGCTGTGCAGCCCCGGCCTCCACAAACCCCCCGGCTGGCACCCCCCGCTTTGTTTGTCGGGAGGGGTCATGTTTATCTCGCTGGGTAACGAGGGGATCTGATGGAAAAATCGCCTCCTTTGGGATTGGCTGAAGATTCCTTAAATTCAGGGGTGTCTGGTTTCCTGGCGTGACTTGCTAATCGCCCCGGATATTCATAGTTGCGTTATGGTTTCGTGGTGCCGTGAGAGTTTATTCTGGTGCTGGTGCCTGAAGGGTTTTCCTTTCCATAAAGCAGCCCTTTCGGATTTATCGCCTCGGAGGATTAGGGCAGCGCTCACATCTTGGGGAGCCACAACGCAGTGATTTTGGGGTTAAAAAAAATTGGGGGGGGGGGGAAGAAAGGGAAAGAGAAACTTTAAAGGCCAGTGGAAGTCCTTGGAGCTTACAAATAAATACTTATTTTTGGATATTATATAAATAGACAATATATAAGCTTACTTAGATAATTTTTTGTGCAGTTTTCAGCTGCAGACCATAAAAAGGCTATAAATGGGAAGCCCTTAAAGGAGAATTAAAGTAACTCAGTCATTGTGAGAGGACTAAAAAGCACATACATAGCATCACTACCAAGAAAGAAATGGGATATTACTTGGGTTTTTTTTGTTTTTTAATGCTTTGGAATCCATTAAAATGCAGTGTAGCTGCAACTGGATTTTAATAGCTGTCTAAGCTATTGTGGAATGAAATAGTTCTTGATGGTGTCATGTGATGTAGAAAGCACTGGTGGATAGAGGAGGGGTGCTCTTGCAACTTTTTCCCAGTGCTGTGCCGGATCGTTGTTAGAGGATAAAGTTAAAAAAAAATAAAACTGACAGTACTATTTTTGTTTGTTTCCAGAAAACTGATTGGGAAGTAGCCATAAAGAGTATTAACAAAAAGAACTTGTCAAAGTCACAAATCCTACTTGGAAAAGAAATAAAAATCTTAAAGGTATGTTAATTTGCAGTGATTTTTAAAGCTGCTTTGCTTGAAAAGGAAAAGAGACTTCTGACCTAGTTCATTCCGGGTCACGGGTGGTATCACAGTAATTGCTATTGTGCTGTTTGTTTCTTTGTTAGTAATCCAGAAACGAAAAGACAAAGAAAAAAAGAAAAATGTACGTATTTAGTTCTGGAAATGTCTCGCAACAGGTTATGGGTGCACTTCTGTGGTTAAACGTGGAAAATTGTTGTAGAATCAGTGTCTGTGCTTTGCTTATTGCACGTGTGGAAAACTCTGTCCTTCAGGATGGCCAGTGTGGCCCCTCTCCCAGGCAAATCATAGCTCGGGGTAAAACATCAGGCTTTGATCTTTCTTCACCTTTTTAGCTCAAAGATGCCTTGAAAGCTGAAGTCAGCATGCTGAATTTGATTCCTAAAGCAGTCTGCCCACTTCTGAGTTGAGTAATTGGTTTAAAACATGTAGTGTGGCTCTAACAGGAAATAGAACAGAGCATTTGGGTTTTCAGTGCTATTTTATGGAAACATCTCCCTGGATGGTCATTTAACATTCTGTGCTCTCTGAACTTCACATCTCATTTCACATAGCTTTGCAGGAATAATTAGTGCTGCTTTCTTTCCATGTTTCCAAGCTCCTTGAGATACCTCTCTAGTCTATATACCAATATATGTGTTGCAGTATATTATATACCAGAAATTGCAGTGTTTGATATGTCAGTGTGCTGCAAGTACTTAGCAAAGACATGGGGTTTTGAGCAGTTACAAATAATTGCATGAGCTGTCCTGTTTCATTTGATGTTACTGGGTTTGATTTCCTTTATATTATGAAAGTAAGGTTGGCTTGAACATAGTCTAGTTGGTTACTTCACTAAGCAAGAAATTGTGTAAGACTAGAAAATTAAATCTGGTCAGTCTTCAGTGCTCATTAAAGGATCTTGTGCTTTAGTACTTTCTGTAACAAGTAATAGACATTAAGTTCTGGAACTAAATGTTTTCATGACCTCTGAAGATATTGCCTAATTTTCTAGTCCTGTAAATATTGTCTAAATAGCTGGGATTTCCTCCAAATTCCATCAGGTTGTCTTAAAAAGATTCTCTTTGATTATCACCAAATTAGCATTATCAGCAAATTAAAGTAATAATAACAGTAATAGCCCATTTCCGTAATACAAATATTTTGTTTTACAGGAACTTCAGCATGAGAACATTGTAGCTCTTTATGATGTCCAGGTAAAATGTATTTTGATGTCTTTTTTTCTTAATTAAAATTTATTTACAAAAACATAGAGTGTATAACTATACAGTGTAGAAAATCTTGAATGGCCATATATTTTGTTGCTGTCATTAGTCTGGTATTTAGAAAAAGCAAGTAGCAGCCTGAGAATTTCTGCAGAGGCTGTTTGTGTAGTTTGGTTCTGCCTCCAGAGAAAAAAGCACCAGCTGGGCTGGGAGCTGTCAGTGGCAGGAACTATTCTCCTGAATTAGTCTTGTTTCCTTGGCTTTATAATTAAATTGGAAAGTGAGTGTGGATAACATCTGGATACATCTGAAGGAAAATGTAGGACTTGATCTAAATGGATGAAGCAGGGGACTTTAAGAATGTCAACATAGTTAAAATACTCAGTCATAGACAAAGAGCAGCATCTTGGAGGTCTCTGTTAACAAAGAAATGTGTTGTATTGTCTCATGTCATGATGAAGTAAAAGACCATGATCACACGTATATATTGCTGTTGCCTGTGTTCAAAAGGACAGGATAAAGTATCAAAGCCAAGCAGACATTTGGATCTTTTCAAGTAGGAGAAATAAGTGTGAAATTGCTTCAGATTGCCTGGATTGTGCCTGACAAGGTGGAGGAGTTGGCTCTCTAGCCTATCTAGGCTAGTGTGTTCTACTTAGTAGGAAGTGCAGTTTTGTATCCTAAGGCCTTGTGAGTGTTGAGCAAAGCTAAATAAGACATGAGGTAGCTCATACAGCCATTTGTTCTGCTTGAATAAGAACTATACATTTATCTCCTGGGCTCAATTCTAATTTTAAATACAGAGTTACATTGATGAAAAAAGTTACTAAGAACCACCCTTGGGGCATTGCATAGTTAAAGTTACACAAAAAAGACATTGTGACTTTGTTTGGTGTTTTCTATCTTAACTCATTCACATGCTAAAAGGTTTCCCGTTTATGTGTAGATGTGTATCTTTAGCTATAGAAATCTGTGTTCATGTGCCATACCTCCAGCAGGCTCAGGTTTTCTGCTCTCTGGGGCCACAGGACATGCACTGACTTGCTTTGACTTTTGGTACAAGCAACGATGGTCATGTAGCAACAGACTGTGCATCAAAACTTCCCATTTGGATGTGTAGACTCTTTTCCCTCCCAGATCTTCAGAATTTTTCGTTTTGGATGGTATTATCTGCTCTGAGAGGGAAAGTATGGTCCCTTGAGCTTCTAGAGGAGACCAGGTTTTCCTGAGTATTGCTAAGTGGAAATAATCTCTCAGCATCCTAAATTTAGTATATCCAGACATCTTAAAAGCAAGTGGAATTCTTGACTGAGGGCGTTGGTGTGTGAGCAAGCAGCTGAATTTCAGATTTATCATTTACAGTTGTTTATATGTGAAGCTTCCTTGGTAAGCTTTATAGCTCAACCTGGGGGTAGTTGACTAGTTATGTATTTTAATGATTTAAAATTGTGCATCTTCTGAGCTTTGGAGAGACTTGTTCTTTTGGTTTATGCACAGAACATCCAAGAGGGAAGAGAGGACAGAGCCCTACACTTGTCTATGGTTTCTTTACCTAAAGTTTATTTATAAACATAACTTTTATGCTTTTCTGTTCTGCCGCAGGAAAGGGTGTCCCTAGAGTTGACAGGACTTCTTAAATGATCCGTGCTCTACTCTTCATTTGAGAAGGGGATCTTGGTGCTTGTCACCAACTGTTGTGTTTAAATTAAACAAACAGTTAAAGCAAAGAGGAGGCAAATCTGTGTCGTGTACCTTGATATATTTCAAATATATCTGTGGCAAACACAAAGCTTGGCAGTAGGATGCTATTTCTACAGAAGAAATTGCTTTGCAAAATAAGGTCTAAAGAGTGTGACACTTGCACAAATAAGCTTTTCCCTTTCTGCACAGGGCTGTGTTTGTGAAATCCAGACATCATTAACTTGTGTGATTACGTTAATTTATAACCCAGCAAGAACGAACACTATGCAAGGCATTCACATGTCTCATAGGCTGTTACACCTACTAATTTTCTTTAGCATTTCATGTTCTAGCATGTGCTGCCCTTTTTATTTGCCATGGTATTGTGAGCACAGTGATACAGTACAGCAGATAAGACTTTAGAATTTCAAGCGATTCCTGAGTTTACAGGGGCTACTTTTTTCCCTCAGTGATAGAGCCAATGGAATCTGTGTCACAGTAGGAAGTTCTCAGTGTGACTGGGAGTCTCTTTCATTTTTATGGTTCTGTGCATCTGAAGATTTTCTTAACCTTAGACAGTTTGAAGTAAGAAAACGCTCATGTTTCAGATGCACTGACAGACCATTTAGCTGAGTAATCCAAGAGCTGATTGCTGTTCTGAGTTTTCAGATAGAAAAGATGGTGCTCAATGAAAGTGGCAGAACTAAGCTTAAAAAGTGTAAATTGATTGCAATAAAGAATAATATTAATTCTCTTAATATTAAATGAAATCATGCTTAGTGGCAGTACTTTGAGATTAAAGCTGTATCCTTGCATAGAAATTTGAGAATGAAAGGGTAGTTATTTTTTTGCATATTGCAAAAGGCTATGGATTGATTTTCACAGGGGTTAGTTACATTCCTTCTTCTTCATCTCTCTTCATTTATGCTCGTGTTCCTGTTGCATGATCAGTGACCAGTCACACAAGTCAGCATAATAAAGATACATGCACCATTAAGGTTTTAATTAGATCCAAGAACTTGTGGCCTATTCTGCTGATGGCACAAGAACATCTTAAAACCTTCTGCATTGCTGATGCTTCCTCTCCTGTGAATACCATTTTGATATGTTATTAGTATGCCTGGGGTGCATGGAGTTAAATTACTAGAAGTGCCCATTCATCTGGAGACACACCCAAGTGAACTGGTGTGTTTTAATGCTGTGCATTGGTCGGCATAAAAATGTTTTGTTCTGGAGCCAGCACGATAATTGCCCTTGATTTCCGTGAGGTGGTGACGTGTAGCACTGGCAGGTTGGAGCTGCAGATAAGCATTTTATGTAAGCAGAGCACACCACTGCTCTTTGTGCCACCTCAGGAGGCCAGGGAGCTGCACATGCCAGGGTGTGGAGGCCACTGGTGCTCAGACTGAAGGCATTTGTGGAGATACTTACATGTGAAACCTCCATCTGTGAGAGGCAAGTGCTTTGCAGTAGTAGGGCTCTGAAAACAGGCATGTACAGCTTACCTCTAAATGGGAACTTGATCTTTTGTGAAATGCTTAAAAACCCTCAGATACAATAGATGGATAGCAAGATGTAACCTGTTGAAACAATTTTCATTTTTGTTCTTGAGCAAGAGTTTTGATAGTCTTTCATTCAAGAATAAAAAACTCCTCAATCTCTAAAATAGTATAAGGATGCAGCTCTTTTCCCATGGTGGTGCTGTGGGATGTCATTCATACTGCAAAAGAAGATCAATCTAATTGATGAAGTAGAGCCTACTGTTTCTCAGAAGCAAAAGGAGTCTAAAATAACCTCTAACTCACCAGCATGAAGTACACTGAGATCCTTGGATAAAGTATTCTACTGAAGTATGAAGGTATCACTAAGTTATTTGGAATGTGCTATATTTAGGACATGAATTTACAGTTTTGTGCAGTTCATGATCCCAGCTGTGTGCCGAGTAGAACTATCTCTTACACAGTGCCAGACAGTGCCTGTTTTAGCAAATAATTTAATTCAAAACCTCTCTAGAATGTCAGCCCTCAGAATGAAAGCCTGTAATGTATCTTGGAGATAACGTTTTAGGAGAGTGAGTTAATGTCGTCGCTGTATGGAGTCTGAAGTTTGCTATTTGAACAGTAGTTTAGGGAGAACTAATTTCCAGAGTGTTACTGGAGAAGCAGTATCTGGACAGAAATGGTTTCTTGTCTTGGTTTGTTGGTACAGAGCAGACAAAAAAGCTGCAGCTGCTTGGAAGCAGTGAAAGCCAGTGGGATTGAAGCCAGTGGTCCTTGTGGGACCTACACCTCAGCCTTTGTTTATGCACAGTGCCCAGGGGTTCTTACTAGGGCTGCTTATGGAAAGAACCTGTTGTTTTACCAGTAGGGATTAAATACCTCCCATTTACCCAAAGTCTTCAGTTAGTCTGGTAGTATTGCTTATGTTTCTTGAGATACTTGCTTCAGCCATCCTGTGTGTTCTCCTGATCTTGGTGTCTCACAGCTTTGATTGCCTTCATACTCTCGCCATAGCTCTTTCTGAACTGTTGTCTTTTCAGTGAGGATGTTCCAATATCTTTATTTTTTTACCCCCAGTTCCTTGCTTAAGGCCTTTGTGTTTGTCAATATCCATCCTCACTCTGTGTAGAAATAATCACATGAGAACATGCTGTTCAGATGAAAAAAAAAAATCCTGCCCTGTAGACATTGTAAAGGTTTTGAAACACTCCCTGGCAGCTGATGCCGGCTGTAAGGTTGGTTATGACAGTATTAGCTGCAAGGAATGACACCAGTGTAGATGTTGGAGACGGGGACAACCAGTTAGAACTTGTTCTGACCCACAGGCCTGAAGAGTTGCAGTCACTACACAGTCCTTAGCTTGCCTGCTGTGCCTAGGTGCTTTAATTTGAATTTCAGAACAGTTTCAGCAGATTTTTCTAATACATGAGTGCGTTAAACGTTTGGTGTGCTGTGGGCAGTTCTGCCTTTCCAGTCCCCTTCCCCACCTCCCATATGTGTTACTTCAGTACAGCATTTCACATAACAGCAAATGAGTGATCTGGTTATTGTGGTACGTTCCTCCATGGCTGATTGCTCTTTTATGTGAATAATTGGCAGCATGCACCCTATCTGGATCCTACAGGCATATGTCAAGTGACATTTAGTCTGAGACTTAACATTTAGTCAGAACTAACAAAATGTTCACTGCTTTAGGTGACAGGAGCTGAACGTGGTAGAAGTTGCAACTGTGGTGCACTTGCAAAGTAAAACAAGAGTATCTGTAATACAGTGAGAAGCAGCCTCAAAAAGATCTAGACCAGTGCTTTTTCACCATATCATTAGGACTTTTGCCAGATGTATTTTAAGCTCCCCAAAAAAGAAAAGGGTGTTCCTGGCCAAAAAATTATATCCAGTATAGCACAAATTAACGTAGCAGAAAATTAATCAGATAATAGCAATGCACAAGCTGTTAGGTTAATTCTCATGCTCTTGGGATTCCCATCATAAACTGCAGCTAAACAGAATCTACAGACTGGAAGCGAAAAGAGAGTAACTATTTCTTTGCCACAGTTTCTGCTTTGGCGGCTCACTGAGCTCCTTGCAGACCTTCAACTTGTTCTCAAGGAGGATTTCCAAACCAAATTGAAGTCTAGGGAATGTTTCTGCCAGTATGCTACAGTTCTAGCAACAGCTGTCAGAAGTAACCATGGATGTTTTGACTTCTTTTTCGATTAATGTTTTTCAAATGGAACTGCTGTGCTGAGATTGTGATTTGGGATGAAACTTTACATCTCCTGAGACAGCTGTTGGAACCTGGGATTAAAGCACAGCAAGTTTTGGCAAATGTGTTGCCTCTTAACCTCTGTCTCTTAGGTTTACCAGTTAGCTTTCATAATTGTAAAATGGTTTCCTGTTAATCTTTCCTATCATTTACTTCAGCTTGCAAGTAAAACCTACATTCAGGATAAGAGGGAGCAAAAGTAGGTTGTTGTCAAGAAAACCTGAAGCAACAAAGCAAGGCACGCTGGACAGAACTGATTGGTAATTGTTGCAACACAGCAGATACTTGTTTTGCTTTATTATTTATCTAGGTAGAAGTGTAGGTCAGAACAACTCCAACTGCAGTAATTTTATGATCTGTACATCAATACAAATTTTTGAAGGCTTTGTTATCTGTTTCAAGAGGCAGTTTAAAATAACTTGCTAGGTCAGCTTTATTCCTGAATGTTAGATCTGAAATGTGCTGGTTTACTAAGCTCTCTGTTTTTGAGCACTTTGCTCTGCTTAGCAAGTCAACAGAAATCACAGGTCTGGGCAATGGTGATAGGGAGAGCATTATTGTTCAGCAAAATAATATAGAAGGGAAAAAAGTGTCTCCAGAATTGACATGTCTCTGCTGAATGTATTCCCCAAATGGAGATGACATTCCTTGTTAGGCTGGACAAGAACTGTAAGACAAAATCTGAGCAACTGTGAAGGGATGAACAACTTCAGCAGTTTTGAACTAAAGCTTGTTTTGGTGGGATCTTGAAAAATGTTTGGTTATGAGTTAAAGGTGATGCCAGTTGTGGCTGGGGAGCTTGGACCAGTACTTTGCAAGCTATTACTTCTTCACTGTGAATTAGATAGGACTTTTGAGCCTGGGAAAACATCTGTGAAATCTCCAATCTGTTCTGCTGATTTAATAAAAAAGGCTTATCCAAGCTACAGTAAAGAAACATGCTCTGCTTCTCACTATGACTAAAACAAACCCAAAAGGGTGAGTAGTGCTATTTGAGGGAAATCCAGTGTGGTCTGTAGGAAATGATTTTCTAAACAGGTGAGGGCTGGTGCAACAGGGTAACTCATCAGCCCTGTGCTTCTGAAGGGAGCAGCTCGTTTGAAAGGACTTTGTTTCCAAGGGAATCCAGAAAACACATTCCCCTAGCTCTGTGATGAATAAATGTCTGTCATGAGCTGAGCATTACATGCTGCCATAAGCTGCTGTTTTTGTAGAGTGCTGTGGAGTGGAGGCACTGACGCTGTGGAACATCCTCCTGATTCATGGGATTGCAATGTTCGGGTGGAAATCCACTGGCTCAGCTGCTTTCTTGCCCCTGCAGAACGGACAGTGCTCCTTGGCTGGGTTATTCTTTTACACATCACAGTGCTCCTTTAGGTGAAATGATCCTCAGCTGGCAGAATTTTCTGTTTGATCAACTGGGTTCTCAGAGTTGCTGTTTGTCGTTTTTGGGGTTCCTGCAGGAAAGTGAGATTCTGCCTTGAAAGATGTTGCAAAGGAACAATGCAGAAAGGAACATTTATCATTGAGTATTTTTAGTAATTTGCAAAGCAAGTAATTACTAATCTTTTTTTGCTTTGTTGTGTGCACTTTGGTTTTGAGGTGTTTATAGCAGTGTAAATTATGGTTCACGTTGGCCACAGCTGTTACAGAAACATTGAACAATTGGGACTTCCTGAAATGTAATCCACCGCTGCTTTAATATGCTATATTAGTTGTAGTTTGCCTTTCATTCCCCACAGATTTGACTAATGTTCCTAGAAACTTGCTTTCTTGGAAGCTAATTTCCAAATGTAAACAAATCTGCAACGCACTTGATGTTCTGGGCTGGAAAGAACCTCAAATGCATTTCTGTAACATGGACATGAGTGACTAAACTAAATGTTTCCTGAAAGTGAAGCAGCCTAATACAGTCTTGAATTAACCTTAAAACAACCAGTTCATCTTGAACTCTATTAGAGTTATGTGGAGTTATCTGGACATCTGTCTCTGTGATGGATGGGTAGAAATTGGCTTTAAAGGGTTGTGCCGTCCCTGAACTCTGTGCTGTGTGTGGTATTTGGGGTCGTTGGTTCCTCTGGCTCAGGCCCATGGGCCCATTTTTACTTTTATTTCTCTTTTTCAAGTTTCCTAACCTGAGCTGTCAGTGAGCCCCTCAACCTGGCACTCTGGTGGGAGTTCTTGCCAGTGTGGTCAGATTGAACATGTGCTGAGGTTTCACTGCAAGCACTGAGGAAGGTGGCAGAGTGCACAGCATTTATTTTAACAGTGCAGTGTCCCTTTTGACTTTCTTGTGATGCTGCTCAGCAGAATTCAGTCAGACTGTCTGCAGATCCACTTCCCACTGGGACATGTGCCTGGCCTTGTCTGGTGCCATCTCGCTCTTTTCCTCCAACTGTCTTAAAAACATATTTTCCCACAATCTGTCAACCTTGGTTTAAGTTTATTTTTAAAGGGAAAGGGAGGTAACATACTGTGTAGCTAAAAGCATCATCCTGTTTAGTGTATACTTCCCTTATGTTTCCTTCCAGTTCTCTTTGTGTTCTTTCCTTTCAGTCTTAATCAGCTCAGAGGGGGAAAATACTTGTACTCGGCAAAAGCTCTCAGAGTGTCTTCAACTTTGTACTCACAACAGAACTATTTTATGCAGGAGACTTTGTGGGAAACAATGTTGGTCATTGGCATAGGCAGGTCGGCCCTTTCTTCCAGCACACAAAATAAATATTTGGAATAAGGATGAATGTTTTTCTTACAGTCAGGTTTAAGCACAGACATTTTTACTGCATTTTTGTGGAGCGTGTAGAGATAATTTACCGTAGAAGTTAGGTAATCTGTCTTTCAGGAACTCTTCCCCAGCTACAAGAGAGGGAATTGAGGTTGTGAATAGGTCACGGGAGGTCAGTGCTTTGGAAAATCTCAGGAGGATGGACATAACAACTCACACCTCAGCCATGAGGTGCAGGCAGGGAGATGCTTCTGCCAGTGACTTACTGAGGGAGGTGCTTAACAGAAGTGTCCATGAATCCTGATTTAATTATCCTGCAATACAGCGTTTGGGAATCAGTTTATTCCAGACAGTTAACTGCTCTGTGACTCCTGCCTGACCTCGGCTTGTCAGATGGCAGGACCAAAGCTTGTTTTACCCTGGAGGGGGTTGTCATAGCCAAATTCTCCTGTTTACAGTTTGTATTCTGTCAGTATATTTGTGACTAAATGTCACTGTCCTGTCAGTGACTGATTTCAGTGCTGTGTGATAGCCAAAGGTTTGTTCATTTGTAAGGGCTCTTCAAGTAGACCTGCTGTTGATGGAGCATCCAAGGCAGGTGAGAGCCAAGGGAGTGACATACACTGGAAACTGATGTTTCTCACTGCATGATGCTCTGGCAAATGAATGCTTTAGTCTTCAGGTTATTGCCTGGTGATTGATTTGGGTTTTTTACATCTGCAAATACTTTTGGAAATGTGAAATATTTAATGGTGAAGAATGTACACATTTGCTGCCCTCTGAAACTGTGGCTTTAACATAAGGTGTCTGAGTGGTGGGAAAATCTCATGTTACACTTGGCTAATGCAGGTACAGGCTTTGTCTTCTCACGTTCTTAAACCTGTTTTCTTCTCCTTCTCTTTTAGGAAATGCCCAATTCGGTTTTCTTGGTCATGGAGGTATGTGTTAACATGTATGTTTGTTTCTGGTTGATTTTAAAGACTTTTAGACAAAACTACTCCTTTGCACAGCTGCAAACTAACCATGACTGGTTGGAAAAGCAATTCTGATAAGTAGATTATGAATTTCCTATGACTCACTAAATTTATCAGCACAGTTTGTTTCATAAATTATTCAGTTTTATTTTATGATACTGTAAGTATTGATGAAGTGTTGCACCTCAAATTATTAATTACAAATCATTAATAAACCAATTCTAAAGCAAACAAATGAAAAGGATCTGATTTTCAGGAAAAGATTATGAAGTAAAAATGATGTAACCAGTGTTTCAGTGCTTGTGTTTTGAATAAAACCCTTTGTTTTTAACAGTACTGCAATGGTGGGGATTTGGCAGATTACTTACAAGGTAATTGATTACTGTATTTCCCTGTTAAGAAGTTGTTTCTTTGCATGTTTGTATTTTATATTCCTGATATCTGTTGGTGTTTCTCTGAGATTTTTTTTGCCTGTGTTTTAAATACTGGTGAATGAGGGTGAATGTAAGAATGCACAGACAGAAAATGCCTTTTTTTCCCACAACTGAATGTAACATTCCCTTATTTGTAAATGAGGGAGAAGCTGTAGCCAACCATAAGTAGCATGCTGAAAATTGTGGGGGTTTCTGTTTCTAAAATGGTATTTTGGGGGCTGCTCCCAGTGTTTTGATTCCACCTCTTTTTTTTCAAGATGTGAACTTAAAAATACTGAATTACATAATATGCTTTCAACAAGGAGGCAGTGCTGGCTCAGGAGAGATTTTACATGGCTCTGCCCAAAGTGAAGGCAGAGACTGCAGAATCATGACAAATGGATTCTTTCTACAGATAAAATTTTAAGCAGAGATGTTAATCTTTGTGTTTTTCTGGATGAAAATATTCTTCTACTTGCCTTTGAATCTTAGTATGTTGAAGAAATCTTTTTGTGCACAGCTATTGTTATGGTAACTGTGTATATTAAAAGCCTAATTCACTTCCCATTAAAATCTTTGGAAAGACTCATACAGTGAAATTCATCTCCTGTGTTCAGTACTTTTTCAGGCTGCAGAATGAGTTAATACCTTCTGAAGAGACTTTCAAAAGTGCATCTTATTTTTTTCCCTTCAAAATAAATTTTATAATGGATAGAATTTCTGAGCAGAGTGGTTATCTGCATCCCAATAATCATTTGTTTAAAGGACAAGTTTTATGGCTTCAGGTTGTAACATGATTTTTGGATACACTTAATGTGAAGTTGTTTTATTTTCCTGTCTCCTTTGCCATTTTAGCAAGTTTAGGGTTTAATGGTGATTGAGAAGCTTTGCAATTAAGATGCTACCAAGTTGAATAAACTGCTGTAAAAACACATAGTTCAGAGTTCTGTATCTAGTGTAAATCTATGGTGATGTATATATTGTTGAAAGAGTGTATGCATTTGTAGAAAAACCCTGGAGATTCGATTGTTCTGAACGTAATTCCCTCTGATTTGGTCATAATTCACTCTGCCTCACTTGTCTGCATCGTTCTGACAGTTAATCAGTGTGAGCTCTACTACTCTTTGCCCAGAGAGAGTGCTATTTATTGTCTCCCCTGCCTGTGTGTGTGTTGCCTGCAGCTAAAGGCACTCTGAGCGAGGACACCATCCGAGTGTTCCTGCAGCAGATCGCGGCCGCCATGCGCACCCTGCACAGCAAGGGCATCATCCACAGGGACCTCAAGCCACAGAACATCCTCCTGTCCTATGCCAGCCGCCGCAAGGCGAGCGTCACTGGCATCCGCATCAAAATAGGTAAGCTGCAAAGGGAAAGCACCCCTGCTGCGTTGTTGCCCTGCTCCCAAATGTCTCTGTAGGTCCAGTGCACACAGAGGGCTGTGTGTTGAGCTGATGCAAATCAGGCAGCGAGTCTAGAATGATGAGCTTTATGCTGTGATGTAGTTTCTCGGTATGGAAAAGCTTGAATCATAGAGACCTTTTTGAACCTGCAGGACAAAGAAACCGACTTAGCTGATGTTTCTGGTATCAGGCTGTTTGAATTCGACATAAGTCTGTGACTTTTGAAACTCGGAGTAGCCTTTAGCCCATTTCAAAACTGCATGCGAGGCTCCAGGCACAGTTCCAGCTCTTTGCTTTTGCAGTTGTAGACCCTCCTAAGGATAATTTCAGAAGTTTAGAAACGTAGGTTATGACTTATTTTTATCAGAGGGAGGTTTGTAACCAGGGCGAGATGTCAACTGTTCAGGATACTCCCAAACTCTTCTTTGAGGCCGCTCTAGGAGTTTTAATCTCTCCTTGTTATCTTTTAAGTGTCCATTTAAAAATAGCTTGTGTTTAACAAGTTTCTTTCCTGTGCTTCTGCTCAACCAAAATCTGAGATCTGTTCCAACTCAATCATCTGAAGTGCACAGAGGAGGCAAAACAACTTCTCTTTCTGTCCTTACGTGATAGTTTCAAATGCTTTTGCCTACATGGAAAATTCAGGCATCTGAAACTTGACTACTTCTACCTGATGTGATTTCACTGAAGCAGATTGTATATTCATGATTCTTAATGAGCCATTTATATTTAGCCAGTGACTTTAATCCTTTCCTGCTGACGCCAGACAGCCTCTGCAGCTGGGGAGGTGGCTGAGCAGCAGTTTGTGCAAATGATGTCACTGCTGTTTCTTGGCTTGCTTAGTTGAAAGGTAATACATAATTCTTTGAGTGTAACAAAGATTTGACTATTCCAAGTAGTTGCCTACATATTAAGCCTGTCATTTTTCAATCTCACTGGTAACTGCAGCAGCTTTCAATAAGAGATGGGTAATTTCTAGACTATAAGAATTTAAAAATGATCTTTCTTTTCATTGACCAGTGTTGTTTTTCACACAGCTGACTTTGGGTTTGCTCGTTATCTGCACAGCAACATGATGGCTGCAACTCTGTGTGGTTCCCCTATGTACATGGTAAGGGCAGTACATTTCACATTATGTTGCTTATCTCAAACATCCTCCTGCCAGAACAAAATAATTGACTGCTTGCAGATTGGCAAATGCCTGATGTTGCTTCACAAGCATTAGGGGCAGCATGCAGTTCCCCTTTCCATAGTTTTACTACCTTTTTTTCCCTTACAATGTGGAGATTAGGATTGTTAAAGTCCAAGAGACACTGAACATTTCTTAGTGGTTTTTTTGCCCACAAGGAGAACTGCATAAATCAAGTTAATAATACTTATATTTTCTTCCCATACATGCCAAATGCTGGATGCTTTCTCTAGAACGTCAGCATTTCTAGTTTGCTGTAGTTTTGAAACACAGCTTTCATTTTATGTAGAACTGTTACCTCTCAAGTCATGTGACACATGTTAGAATGTTAATTTTTTCTCACACTAAAGTGGCCTCTGTTACTGCTACTCTGACAGAAGAACTATAGAATTCAAATTGCTGTGGCTTTGCTTTTGTTTTCCCTTCTGAGATTTTGCTGTTCTTCCCAGGCCCCTGAAGTGATTATGTCTCAACACTACGATGCTAAAGCAGACCTGTGGAGCATAGGAACTGTGATTTATCAGTGTCTTGTTGGAAAACCACCTTTTCAGGTAACACTTTATCTCCTTTTCCCTCTTTTCAGCCTGAAGGACATTCCTGGGGCTCTTGCTTCTCCTTATGTGAAAGTAGGAGTAAATGATGTCTGAGTGTAGTGTTGATGGTGCAAAGGCCACATTACTTGAGAATGCCAAGGGAGAAGTTGCTTATGCTTGGTCTGTGTGACCAGTGTGTGTTCAATCCAGAGGAAATAAATAAATAAGGATACTCAGTGCTGAGGTCACTGCTGTGCTTGGGGTTTTCTCCTTTACTGCCCATATGCAAAAGCCTCTTATTTTGTGTATGTATGCAAAGATACAAAAGCTGTTTTCTCCATGACACTGAGCTTTAATTAATGTACATTTTTATTTGACAGGCCAATAGTCCTCAAGATTTGAGAATGTTTTATGAAAAGAACAGGAATTTGATTCCTAGGTACGTCACCATGACCTTTCCTGTCACTTACAGTTGTTGATTGAACACTTTTTCACTTTGGGAATGCCTGGGGTTCATAAAAGTGTTTGTTGCTGCCATCTTTACAAGGATGTAGTACAATACCAGAGGCTCATGTTGCATCTTGCCTTCATTGTAGCCAGCTGAGTTGAAAGGGTCCTGTCCTAAGGCTGTAGAACATGGATAGTGATGACTTGGGGACGTGGCAGAATGCTGATTTCCTGAATTTAATGTGCTATGCATTATTTAATGCAGGCATTAAATTTAATGCATGTTTTACTTTCTCTTGTGTGCAGTATTCCTAGGGAAACATCAACTTACCTGGCTGACCTGCTGTTGGGTTTGCTTCAGAGAAACCAAAAAGATAGAATGGACTTTGGTGTGTATTTTTTTTCTCTTGCTCTCTTGACTTTCCTTGTTGTTGTATTCATGTGACCAGAATAATTGTCTTGACCTTTTCTCTGCAGCCAATTACATGAAAAGTGAAGTTGTTTTTTTTCCTCTGTTATCATAAAGAAGGCAGAGTAGCTAAAATGAATAATTAGATAACTACTGTCAGTATTCAGTGATGCACATAAATCCTGACTTTGTTTTTGAGTAGTGAAATATAAATCAGTTTAATTTTTTCAGTTGTGCCCTTCCCTTCCAATATTAACTGATATATCTTAAATTTTATGTCCCAGTCTTATTTCTGTTGCTTTAATTGGTGCTTTGGCTTCAGACTGGGAATGCATATCTTGAATCTTCATGTGTTGCAGTAATGTAGCAAAGTAGTGGAGGAACCCACTTTGGAAGCAAATCTGCCTTAAATGTTTTTTCCCCTGTTCTTTTTTCTTGTAGACTGCAAATATCAACAGTATTAATGGGGGTACAAACTGTGTATGTTTGAGTTGACCTTCAAAGCTGTATATGTGGAAATCTGATGTCAGTGAGAGATGTGTTGCTACATCAAAATTGTGTTGTGCTTAGGTATTGCTAAGTGTAGATACCTCTTTATTTTAGTGATATATTTTCACTGGGTTTTTTTAAGCCCCCAAGTAGTAGAAACAACTGCTGTGTCTTTGTATTTCTTGAACTCCTAAAATTTTTAAGCTGTGCAGTGACTGAGGTTTACAGCCTGATCGACCTGACCTCAGACTGCATTTTGCATTAGTTTGGAAGTTAAACCTGTTACAAGCTAGGTGCAAACTCTCTACAAAAGGGGACTTGTTTGCCTTGTTGGCTGCTGTGTTTGGCATTTTCTCTTTAGCTGGAGATCTTTGCTTGCAGAACATTGTTCTAACTTAAGATTTCAAGGCCTCAAATCCGTGCTACTGAATCCTTCAGTTTGGTTACAACTGTTGCCTCTTCAGAGTTAGCCAGGAGTAGAGTTGAGATTTGTGTGTGTTTTGTACTGGCTGGATGGTCTGTTACTTCAGTCTCAAAAAGCCTTTGTGTTGCTGGATTTTGGTTGTCCATTACTGCACAAGTAGTAATGCTTTTCCTTCTTTTGTTTTGGTTTTTTTTTAATGCAAACTGAGGCAGCTTTTTTAAAAAAAAAGACCACTGTTGAAAAGTTAAATCTTGACTCCTCCTTCTTAGCTCCATCTATATATCATGATATTCATGATGGTTATTTAAATTTAATAGCACTATTTGTTACTGCAGTTTATCATAGCTGCCAGCAAATGTTAATTTTAAACTTTCAGTTCAGATCCAGAAAAACCTCACATTAACTGGGTAAAATGTCACAAATCACAGTGACAGCATTCAGAGGTCAGTGTATAAATCTGTATGTGTAGAAGAAATAGTACATCACAAACATGAACTGTGAGTAATTGATTCCACTTTGCACTGTGGATGTGCTGATCCCTACAGTCCCTTCAAACATGGGAAATTCACTGTATCATTTGGGGTAGTGGGAGAAGGCATTTGTGCTTAGAAAGAAAAATAGAAAGCAGAATGGCAGTGATGAAAGTCATGTTTTCCTTGGCTGAGCCACTTAAAGGGCCTCAAAGGGGCTGCTCTGGAATGTGCTTAGCAAAGGGAGTGAAAGGGAGAGTGTATAACTGAGCCCAGTTGCCTGTTGTTAAAGTAAAAATAGCTTTGGAAATCTTGTTGATCTTCCAGCAATATAAAGTAGAACAGCAGGTGTTGTACAAAAGCTCAGGAACACCTGATCCCCATGTTAAAAGTTAATAATTACATTGTTCTGGCATTGCCCCTGGATTCCCTCCCTTATCAGGCTGTGGAGGAAAGTGTTGCTGAAGGGAGGGGAGATATTGCAGGCCTCGAGTTCTTTCTTTCTTTTTTTATCTCCTCCTTGTTATTTGCTCACTTCTGAGGAACAACATTGGTTTTCCTCGAGTGTAAAACATGAAAGTTCACAAAGCTCAGCAGCTGGATTTCACCAACCCTCAATTTCCCTGAACTGGCTGAACGCTGCTTCTTGTCCAACAAAACTTTCCATGTAACCTGGCAGCCAACTGGTTATGCTCAGTTCAAAGTACCTCAGCATATCCACTTCCAACCAAAGCAAAATGTTTCTATTGTAACAGCAGCCAGTTAATTGAAGAACTTGTTAAAGAAAGGCTGTTTAATTCTGCTTTACGCCATGAAAAGGCTGCACAGGTTGTGTTCTGCTCTTGGGGAGTGGGAAGGAGAATGGCTGCTGCTCTGCTGTGATTTTTGGCCACCTAAGGTGTAGCATTAATGAGTTCAAAAATAAATGTCAATCCTTGGGAAAGGCAGAAGTGAAAATACTTCCAGTGTCTGATGTGAAAGATGCTCACTGTTTTGAAGAGCAGACTAGAACTGAATTAGTACCACAGAGAACACAATTTTCTGAGGAGTGGAGAAAGGTTTCTTGTGTACATGATTCTGAATTACTGGAGGACATCCTAGGAGTGCACTTAAGTCTGATTTGCCTTGCTGACTGATGTTTGAAGTTATTCAATTGATTTTTGTTTCCTTTCCAAATACTATAGCAGCACATAACATAGAAGGCTTAAATCTTTTATAAGCTCTTCGCCCTCTGGCTCTGAAAGGTTGGTTCTGGGAAAACATCCATTTATCACCATCTGCAATATAGCCTGTAAATGCTGTCAGTTGTGCATTCACTCACAGTGGTGGCTGTTTCTTGTTCTACAGAAGCGTTTTTCAACCACCCTTTCCTGGATCATGTTTCAACAGTCAAAAAATGTAAGTAGTTTTGGTTCTCCACTTATTTGTGTAAATGATGAATGTTGGGGGCTGAAGGGAGAAGAATCTGCCAAATACCACACTAAGTGTTTATGAGATGTTTTCCTCGGTGTGCCTGTTGTTGTGCTCTATTGTGAGTGTTGAATCCTTTCTTGTATTATGCCAGACTGAAATGTGATACTTATTTACGAGTTCCTTTGACGTTTCAAGTGAACTTAAATAGCCTTGTGTGATTGAGGATGTGCCTTGCTTATAAGTTGTGGAAGGGCTTATGAATGAGAAGCAGTGAGGAAATTTGTTTGAAGTTCAGCCTTTCAGAATCTTCATCCCATTTTTTTCCCCTCCTCTGGGTTTCTCTCTTCCAGCTTGTCCTGTGCCAGTGCCCACATACCCAGGCTCAGTCTCTGGCAGCTCCTGTGGTAGCTCCCCTTCCTGCCGCTTTGCTTCTCCCCCAGTAAGTTCTCTGTGCTACAGAGCAATCTCTAGAAAATACTTTCTCTAATGTATTACAAGAGTTCCTGAACTTTTTAAATCTTTTAATTCCTGAACAGTGTAAACTGTCACGTTTTAAGAGTTTTAAGAGCAAAGAGCAAGGAATAGTCCTGTCTTGTGCTAGAATGCCATCAACATTTTGGTTTTCTCCTGCTCCTTGTGTTGTATTTTGTGGGGTTTTTTTTTTGTTTTCTTTTTTTTCATTAAAGCAAAAAATAGATGTCTCAAATGCTAGAGTAGCAAATCTATAGATATGGTAATATGGTTTGCAAAGTAATGACTTAGAGATAAACTTTGAATTGGTCTTTTTGGCTAAGGCCCCTTCTTACAAACCAGTGACTTCAATCTTACAGGACATTTGGAGGAGGTGCATCTGTATCCTCAGTAATGATTGAATAAATCACAGTTGTTTAAACTCACAGCCTAATCAATATCGGATTGTCTAAATTGACACTACAGGGTTATCCAGTATTTGAAATTTTCAAATTGAAATACTGATTGAAATATCAGAATATTGAAATTTCCACAAAAACACTTAAATTTTGGCTGATTTTTGGGTGTAGGCGTTGAGTTTGTTTTTTTTTTTTTTTCCTCCAAAGCTAGTGTTGATTCTTACTTTGGAAGCTTCATAGTTAAAAAGCATTTCTACTTTCTGAATTGTTGGATTTACAGTGGTTTTGTTACTTTCTTCTTCCCACCACCGCCCTCCAGTCTCTGCCAGACATGCAGCATATTCAAGAAGAAAATTTGTCTTCCCCTCCATTGGGCCCTCCTAACTATCTTCAAGTCTCTAAAGACTCTGCCAGTACCAGTAGTAAGAACTCCTCTTGTGACACAGATGACTTTGTCCTTGTCCCACACAATATCTCTTCAGACCACTCATGTAAGAACCTTCCTTATTTTTACATTTTAAACCAATTCCCACTCATAACATATGTTTACATCCTGTTACTCTTTGGCTCCCTTTTCTCTAAATCTAATTTCTTTAGTTTGATTGCTCTTTGGAGGGAAACTGTTTGGTACTGCCTGTCCATCTGGGACATTTTCACCTTCAGCTGAGCAGCCAGATATGCCAAAGATACTGAGGTGATTTAAAGTCATGGAAAATATTGGGGTTTGGCAGTAGAAGAAGAGTCGGTTGTAAACAGCTGCTGATAAGAGGCCCAAGGGTTCTCTTAGGGGAGGCAGACACTTTGTTTCCTCCAGACTAACTGAACAGCTCATGCTGTACAGCTTTAGATAATAAACAAGTGCAGGTAAAAACATAAACCCCATAAAAAGTAGAGCATCAGGCTGGGCTTAAAGAAAGACTTGGATGTAGTTCCCATTTTACAAGATTGTCCCAACCTGAACTGCACAAAGTCAGCTGATTTCTGTACAATGCCACCAGCTTCTGTTAAATATTTGACTAAATTAGCGCCTGAAGGGCTTCTGTCTTTCATCATTATAAACATCCCCATGCTGATACCTTGTGCTCTTAAGCAATAGATTTTATTTCAAAATTATTTTGATTAGCATGGCAAAACACAAACAACACAAACAAACAAAACAACTTGTTAAATAACTCCCTTCCCCAGTTATGTGACCACTTTTGTTGGTGGTCACATTTGAGATGTTTTCCTACAAAAACCCAGTTTGTGGGAAACTTTTATATGCTCCCAGAAGTGTTGTTTTCTGCAGCAGTAATACTGGAGGTTTGTTTCTTTGTAAGCTTCTGCTTGGTGACGTGGGTTCCCATGTGTTGTGTTCCTGCAGATGACATGCCATTGGGAGCAGCTGGCAGGAGGGCTTCCAGCGAGTTCTTGATGTGTGGAGGGTAGGTGTGCTGAGCTCTCTCCAGAAGAAGCCTCATGTTCCAAAAGTGGTGCTGCAGCTGTGTGGACTTTCTTAAAGATTAATATGCCAAGTGGAATTGGATATGATTATCTAAACAGCTTGAATTCAGGAAGTTTTGCTGGCAAGCAGAGAGTTTCTCTGGTGTGAGGGCCTGTCTTTTGACAGTGGGTTTTGTTTTCACAGGCAGTCACCATTAACTATTTCTGGGAGCTCAGGAACTGTACAGAAACCATCCTCAGCCTCTTCTCGAAGTACTGCTTCTGCTCCAGCCAACAGGTGTGTGATGCAGCCTTTGGGCTCCCCCTCTTTTGAAAAGGTTTTCTGCTGCCAAATGTTTGGGGTTGCTTGTTTTCTTTTAGTTGTTTCCTACTGGAGTAAAATAGAAGCCAGGTGTCTTTTTTCCAGGTTCTCTACACTTCATGCAATCTCTGGTGCATCCCCAAAAGATTTTTTTTAAGGAAAGAGAGTCTGTTTGAATTTTGAACTGTTTAAAAGCAGAAACTTCAGAGAAATAACTGAGTTGTCTTTTTTGGTGTTGTGAAGCACAGCAGTCTTCACTGAGTGAGTCAAAATGTTGAATGCAGATATATTTTGAGAAGTAATTGGGAAAAGAGGAACTTTCAAAGCTCAGATTGCTATGGATTTGTGTCTCGTGGCTGGCTTGGCTTGTGTCTGGTCACTGGGTGTGGCTTTTGTGCAAGTGATTATTGTGAATTTCACATTTGTGTCTCACAAGATACCAAAGAAGTCATGTGAAAGAGCTAAACATGTATTGCAGGTTTTCCATCTGCAGAACTGGTAATTAGGCCCCTTTCTTCCACATGACTGTAGGTTTAAGTTTCTGCTTGTTGGCAAGAGAACCAATTTTCATCAGTGGTGCCTGAAATCTTTCCTGTGTTATATTGGAAAATGTAAAGCTTAATCATGGTGTTTAACTACTCATGTAATATCTAAACAGAAGGGTTAGATTTGTCATTTGATCAAGTGATGAATTTCATAATGTTTTCAGTAGAAAAAGAGAGAGGATGAGTTGCTAACTGGGGAATAAAGCTATTATGTTGGGCGTATTTTTGGCTTATGCCAATACTAGAGGGCTGCAAGTCAGCATTATTTGTTTAGAAATGCTTGTCACAAGAAAAGTTTGCTACTTTGTGCTGATCTTTGTGCAGTTTGAAATCTGCTGACAGGGGCTGTCGATACAGCTTTTAGTCTTATGTTTTATGTTTAAGGGCAGATAATGGGGGTGGTTTGTAAAGATCCATTTGCTCTGAATTGGCCACGTATTAAACGTATTAAAAGGTATTAAAAGTACACTGTAATTTCCTATTTTAAATTGTGTCAGGCAGAGTTTTTAGAGTTACAGGTTTTACGAAAATATGCCAGTTATGTTATCTGTACAGGAGTAAGTTAAGAGCTAAATGGTCATGTGATTAGAAACAAGTCCCTGCTGTTCACACTCTGTTTGTACTAAAATAGGTTGATTTAATTATTGGTTGAGTAAATTCAGTAACAGGATTCGGGGCTGCTTGGGATGTAGTCTGAAGAAAGCAGAGTGTGTGTCTGGTGTTCTGCAATATGCTGCTTTTGGTTTGGGGTTTTGGTTTTTTATTTCCTGAGAAATGGGGTTTTTCTCATTGTTTGTGGGTTGTTTTGTTTGGTTTTTTACGAAAGGTTATGCCCTGTGAAACAGTGAATTTTTCTGATTAGCTGGTTAAACTGAATGAATTATACTCATAGTTATGCTGCTTTATGTCACATAGAAGAAGCTGTTGCACTTCTCAGTCTCCAACCAGAATGGACAGAATAGGTCGAGCCTGTTCGCTCCCCTGTGGTTTATGGCTAATTTTATTCTCTGGATCTCAGAGAAGCAGGATTTGCATGCAGCTCTGCACACATCTGTATTGCATTTTCCCTAGCTGGTAACAAACCACATCAGACTGGAGGATGCCTGAGCAGAGCTCAGCTTTGGGCCTGAGCTGGAGAGCCCTGGTGGGGCCGTGCCTGCCCACCACACTAACAGCACTGCTGCCTCCAGTTAGCTCATGGCTCAAGAGCTGGTTTGGACATACCTGCAAGGCTGTGGGAGAGCAGGGGAAGGCATTTTCCATGCTGAGCTCTTTAAAAGTTGAAGAGCCTTCATGGTGTCCTCAGTGTCCCGGCCACACTTCAATTAACATCTGGTTCCCCTCTCCTGGGAACTCAGCCTCAGGAGCCTCCCTGGGCACCCTCAGAGTGCTGTGTTAGTCGTGGCAGGTTGCCCACAGCCTTCAAGTGGTTTCCACTTGTGAGACCTTCTGCTTGCATGGGAGCTTTCAGGCTTTCTGCTGACTGTGTGCCCACAGCCACCTTCCAAATTACTCTGTGGTATCCAGAGACTGGGTGGCAGTAGAAGGACAAACTTATTTTCTTTTGCTGAGGAAGTTCTGTGCATATTAGGAAGTAATATTTCATTCTCAGAGGTAGCAAAGGGAATAGGACAAATACAGTCAGAAACCCAGGTTTCTGTTTGGCTGTAGCCTTGCAGTGTAACTGTAACTCCTTGTCTTCTAGAAATTTTTTCACGTTTCTTCTAAGAATCTGTAATCTTTCTTGGAGGACACAGTCAATAAAGGACCAGATACTAAACTGATTATCTTTGAAAAAGCCTATTTGTGTGCAATCCTTTCCGTTGAATTCTGTGTTCCTTTAAAAGTGTTGGTAACTGACTACATGCAGTAGCTTGAGTCCCTTATCAGGCAGCACTCTGAGGTAATCCAGGTCACTGACACTTCAGCTGAACTTGGGTAATGCAGCTCTGGAGTGTGTGGATTAATGTTCAGGTGTGTGGCTTTGGTCCTTTTGTCAGGGGCTGGTTACATAACATGTTTTCCTTTTGCAAGTTCACCGTGTCTCCTGGGGTATCTCTGCCTGTGCTTTAGTGGCTTTTGTCCACATTCCAGCCCCGCTGCTGAACTTCCTGTTCCTAGCGCAGTGCCTTTTCCTAGAACGCTATTTTGAAGTGTGGTAAACAGAGTGCAGTTGGCAGGAGGTCAGAGGGATCTGGGGATCGCTGGGACGTGTGACAGAGGGTTCCAGCCTGTACTACACTCCCAGCTCCAGCTGGTCCCAGCCACTGTGGGAAAGGCAGGTGGTAGTGAACAGTTCCTGATCTTCCTCCACACCGTGCTGGAGCTGCGTTAGGACAAGCCGAGCTCATAGCGCACCCAGGGAGCACAGAAGGAGTTTATGTGCCTGTTTCCTAGATTTTCATGAGATTTCTACAGTGCTACAGTTCTGAGAGAGACCTGTCTGCCTGTACTCACCTCCTGCCTCCATACCTTGCAACTGCAGGCACTGTCAGCCTTCGGTGTCCCCCCGCAGCGAGACGGCGCCTATCCCGGTGCCCACACAGCTCCGCAACTACCAGCGCATAGAGCAGAACCTCTCCTCTACTGCCAGCCCCGTGCCAAACCCCCACGGATCTCCGAGGTGAGCCTGGGCTTTTTAACTCCTTCTTCTTGGCTCTGCTTTGGGTCTGTACCCTGGCAGATGTCTGTGCTTTCTTCCTGATGTCATTTTCTTTCTGCACAAAAAACACACTAAAGAGACATTTCTATGATAACAAATAATAGCCCTTTACAATCTCAAGATCATTGGATGGGCACTTGAAATATTTCATGAGAACAAAATGAGCTTGTTCTTTCACTCAAATGCAACCCAAGAAGGTAAAAAGATGAAGTCTTGCTTTTTTTGTTCCTTTTTGTGTCTTGCAGGGCATTACATCATAAATTAGAATGCTGGTAATAAGTCATGTTTTGTTTTCACACGTGTAGTGAGGAGATGAATGCTTTGTTCTGTAGAGTATCAAGGAAACAATTTTTGGCATGCCAGTTAACCAGCTTGTCTCATTACAAAGCTCCAGTGGGCCAAGCTTATTCCCTGCCTTGTGGTCTACAGGGTCAAGATGGTGAAGGTCAAAGTCTCATAAATGGACTTCTGAGAACTCTGGAGATCTTTACAAAAACAAAAATCAGTGTTTCGTATTTTTTCAGCATCTCTGATTTGATGGTAGTTGCTACTCTCGGGGAGATGCTTTTCCCGTAAACAATCTGTTTTGTGTTCTCTGACCTGTACACCAGACCCAGTATGAAAACTTTGTCAGAATCTTTGCTGATTTAAAAATGGGCATTTGCAGCAATACATGTCACATGACTGTGAAATCAAAAAATTGGATGATCAAGTTGTTTGAAGATTAGGGTGTACTGAGGGATATCTGTTTTAATGGTCTCCAGTTAACAGACCATTATGGCATTGAAACTTAAAAAGTCTATATGAACAAAAGGAATTATTGATTATTTCCAGTATGAAAAGTTTAGCTTAAGTTATTAGGTTAATAAGCTTCAACATTTAAGCTTTGTCTCGAAATACCAGTATTTTCTTTAACTGATCATTCTCCTCAGGGGATTCTGAAGCTTTTCTCAAGGAACCAGTTACCACAGTGTGTGTAACCATTCTTTTCACCTTGTCAGAGCTGGGGTTGTGAGACGCTCCAATACCAGCCCGATGGGTTTCATGAAGATGGGCTCGTGCTCTCCAGTGCCAGCTGACACAGCCCAGGGGGTTGGGCGCAGGTTATCCACAGGATCTTCTAGGCCATATTCTCCTTCACCACTAGGTAAGACCATGAACTCTTAGCAATTAGTAAAGTATTATCTGGAACAGCAATTCTCGCTCGAAATGACCTTAAACCACAATCTGCCCACAGCTAGTTCACATGTCCAAAGTAATTTCTGCTAAATGACTCAGTAATAAACTAACCACTTGCTTTACCTTCATTTGTAGGTGAAGTATAACATGTAAATTCACATTTTGGTTTTGTTTGCATAGTTGGAACCATACCTGAGCAGCTTGGACACTGTTGTTGTGGACAACTTCAAGGACATGAATCAAGGAGTAGAAACTTCTCAGGTGGGTGACTTTAGACAATGCAACCAGTACTTATTTTTGATATTTTGATAGAGCTTCTGCAGCATTTTGTGAATGGGGAGGAGAGCCAACACATGTCAGTAAGGTTAATAGGAGATGCTGAGTGAGTGGTTCAGTGAGGTTTTTGTGGAAACAGCCCAGTTGTGGACTGTGTGACACCTTTCCCTATAACTGATTCCCTGCTCAGTAAGAGTGACTGAAGTTTCTTTTCCTCAGGGTGAGAAGCCTGATGAAGCCTGTCTTTTAACAGGGATGATCAATAATGACTGGTAGTAAAATGCTTCTCAGAATCTGGTTTCGACAGACCAGCTCTGTCATGCCAGTTCTCAGAAAAGGGAGGAAGAACTGCCAGTGTGCAGTGTGCAACACGTTTTCATCATTCCCTTAGGAAATCAGCTGGGATCTGGTGTCAGTGTTGCTAAGCAGTCAGGGAGTTTTGCAAGTCATAAATTATGATGGCATGCCAGCAGGAATAAAAAGATCAGGAAGAAATAGGACTTTGAGATGTTCTGAGACTGTTGAAGATGGAATTGCACTGTAATGCCAGAAGGATTGGGCATAAGAATATGCAATTCAGCAACATGTTCTTTTGCTCTATGCACATTTTGGGTGTAGTCTTTGTCTAAAATAGTGGTTATACTCTTATTTTTACTTTATAAGACATAGTGTTGAAATTGCATTGTGAGTTTTCCCCTACTTAAACATTTCCCAAAATCATCTGGAGATGATAAGAGCCTCATTTCTTGGAGTAGCCATGTCTGGGAAGGGTTTCATCCATATGAAATAAGTTCTATGATGTGTCTCAAGAACTGCTTTTGTAATTGCTATGCCATTGGCAGGCTCAACAAAAGGAATGAGTGACTCCTTAGATTTGAAATAGTATCTTCTCTTAAAAAGTGAAAAGGGTGTGTGTGTGAAGAGAATACAAAGCACTGTGTATGCTTTTCTTGTTGCAGCTTTTCTTTGGATAGAATTTTGTAGGGCTCTTGGTTTAGTGTCTTTTGCCAGTATCAAACTAACTTGTAACATACCACAGCACTGTTTTTATGGCTATGAGGGTTTTTAATGCTTCATTTCTTCATATGTTTTCTGCATTCTTTTCCCACTTGACTTAATTTCTTAATTTCAAATGACTGCAGTGGTATTTCTATTCGTAAAACACCACAAATTGCAGCAAGTCTGTCTTTCAGCATTAAAGTGGGTGTGGGAAGCAGTCTTTTTTCTTTGGGTGAGGTGAGGTCATCTGTACTGGGACTTTTCTAAGGACTGAAGATTCTGTCGTAGTGTAACTTCTGAACTAATTGAGCTGTTCTTGCTGCCAGTGGCAGCAGAGGACACACTCCTAATTCAGAAGCCTTCCCTGGGATGGCAACAGCACTAGAACAGTAACCAGTGAGATTTAAGACTGATTCTGAAGAGACAGGTGAGGGCTTTCAGTGCCATGAGATAGACGAGCAGAGGGACTTCAGACAAGCAAATTCTTGGCTGGAAAGTTAATGAGAAATAGACTCAATCCCTCTGCTGGAGCTGCAGGCAGACAGGCTGTTCTAAAACATGCTGCTTAATGGGGTGGAATGAAATCAAGATGAAGTAGCTCGTATTCAAAATCTAACTAGCGAAAGCACAGGCTTAAGAAGGTTCAAAGGGATGTCTGAACAGCTGGGCACTTTACTGAGCAAACTGCAAGAAGTTTGTGATGGGTTTTTTGAGTAGACATTTATGAAATGGAGCTTGTCTCAGGAGATTGTCATGGGCAGCTCTAAAAACCCTTCTCTAGTTGTATGGGTCTTTTTCAGTTTTACCCTGTTTCTCTTTTCTTTTTGTTTCTTTTTTAAACATGAGTGAAATTGTCACTTCGGTGTCAGTTCTTTGAGGTTATAGACAGGCATTTTTTCTGAGAAGCTGTGACCATAAAGCTGAAGTATTATGTACTATTTGAAACTTTGCCCAGTTCCTTATCATGAGACATAAAAACATATACAAGGAACAGACCGTTTCATCACATTTCAGGTTCCTTGTTTTGAAAGAGGAAGGGCACCTTAGAGTAGGTGAGATGTTTATAAGAGATATTGCCCCAAAGCCCTCTGATTAAATGACAACTTACAGCTCTTCCATTTCCATTTGCTTTAGGAGAAACTTTGCACTCCTCCCTAAGTGTGGACTCCTTTGTAAGCATTTGAAAAAGATTCAGTCTGACAGACTAAAAAGTTAGTGATCCCAAACTGTTCCATCTAAATAATTCGGTTTAGTACCTAGTTTTCCTGCAGGAACATGAGCTGCCTTTGTGTCTGCAAATGAAGTCGTTACACACAAAACAAGTCATTAACATGCAATGTTGTGTTCACGCACTTGTTTGCAAGAATATCATTCCAGGGCTTGAGAACATCTATTCAACCAAGAGTCTTGGCGGCTGCCCTTGGAATTTCAGTGTTGGTTATGCCATTCCTGCTGAATCCAACCACTTTATTTGTCCTGGTGCAGGTTGCCAGATGTACTGCAGCTGCCAGTACAGCTGTCACCCTGAAATCTTGCCTGTTTGGCAGCTTGAATTTCTCATCAGTGTACTGTAGCCTTAGTCCAAATAATCCATGGGCTAAATCCAGTCTCCTTGCCATCTAATGAGCTAATCATCAAACATATCTCAATATTTGCAGTCCCATCTCCTTTCAGTTCAATGTTGTTCTCTGGAATTTGAGGCTTTATCAGTTTGGGGTTTTCCAAGCACAGTAAGTAGGATTTTACTGTACTGTTTCTCATCCCCACAGGTTCTCCAGTACCACCTTCTCAATCTCCACAGTCCCTGCTGATGGGAGCGAGGTTGCAGAGTGCTCCTACTCTCACAGATATTTACCAAAACAAGCAGAAGCTCCGAAAGCAGCACTCAGACCCAGTGTGCCCATCCTATGCTGGGTATGGATACAGCCATTCTCCACAACCAAGCAGGCCAGGTAGCCTGGGAACATCACCTACCAAACACATGGGATCCTCGCCCAGGAGCTCAGACTGGCTGTTCAAAACCCCACTCCCAACAATCATCGGCTCTCCCACTAAGGTTCGTTCAGTTTCCTATTGTCAGTAAAATGTGAAGTGGTAACACACTGCCTGAAACCATTCCCAAGAACATTTTGGGGTTCTAACTTGGGTTTTTGTGTGTTCTTGCTCTTGATTCTTAAAGGCAACAGCTCCTTTCAAAATACCTAAAACTCAAGCGTCTTCAAACTTGCTGGCCTTGGCGAATCGCCAGGGCTTGGCCGAAACCCCGTTGCAGCCTAAAGATATCACTGACCCAAGAGACTTCACACACTTCCATTCGGCCCAGGGAGGTGACAAACAGGCAGGAGAGCAGCACAGCAAAGCTACCTTTGGCAGGTGGGCACTGCAGTTTATACCCTGGCACGCTGGGGAGGTGGCTGGGCAGGAGAAGATGCACTGCACACAGGGGATGAGGTGCAAACAGTGAGCTCTGAGGGGATGCTGAGGTTTGCTGTGTGCAACAGAAACATTTTGTACTGGGTTTAAATATAGCAGGGACTTCCTGCAGCACTCTATGTTGCTGTCTGCTTCCCTTTTGTTTTGATTATCTGAATCTGGAATTTCATTGCCTCTGTAAAGCCTGCTCGGTTCTTGCTTGAAAATAGCTATGACAAAAATTGCAATGTAAGTTTTTAAGAGAAAAAGGTCTCTTTATTTTTATGGGTAGCTCTGCTGTAGTAGGTCCATGATGAACACCAAGAGTTCAATACTTTCTCTATTTTTGTTGAAAAATTCTCTGTAATAAATTCCATGATTCTGAAAGTCATCCTGAGTTGCAAGTTAGATGATCTTACTGAATTACTCTTTTGGGAATTTTTATGCTTTCCTGTCCAGGTCTGTTAGTACTGGGAAGCTGTCAGAGCAACAGGTAAAGACTACCCTTGGGGGCCAGTTATACCAGGGCAGCACAGACAGCCTGAATACAGAGCGGCCCATGGACACAGGTAAGGGTTGGAGTCTCTGTGTGCCCAGGGTTTTATGGAGTCCACACTAGATACAGTTCTGCTTCCAACTTTGATAATTGGTTCTGACAATTTTTAGCCTCAGTACAGAAGGCTTTTTTTAATCTTTAAAGGGATTTGTTCCATTCCTTTACCATACCTTTAAAAATAACCGAGACAGGAAAATATCTGTTTCTGTGCTAAACACAGAAATACCTCGACTGCCTATACTGGCTGGAGGGGCTTGTTTTTCTCCATTTGGTTTTATTTTTCATTCAGCACTTGTGGCTGTTTCATTTCCTAATTCCACCCTGATTTCACAGGAAAGCCAGTTTATGTAATTCTGCATCTTTGTTGGTTTTTTTCCTCCTCCTTCCTTGAACTTGTCCCTTGCCACAAGTGGCCACCAGAAGTTCTCACTTGTGAGCCGATGGAAGGAGTTCTGCAGACTGGGCTGGTCTTTATCCTCCAGACCTGTCATGATTGGCCTTTAGAATTTTTCTGTTGTATCTTTTGCTGCTTGACTGGTGGTGTCTTCAAGCTCTGAGGGAGTCTCTGTTGCTCTTTTCTGGGTGAGAGTAGAACAGAGAGATACAGAAAGTAAAAAGATAAGTGTAAACTGTAGCTTGACTTTTCTTATGTATTTCCAAGACTGTCCACTCAGCTCAGTTTTGTTTTAAAACAAAAGCCCTTGTTTTATTTCCTGTCAGAACTTTTAACTAGTCCAGGTCTTGGATCTACATCAAACCGCGTTGTGTTGCAGTGCTCCAATTTGCTGCATATAATTAGTTATTGGTGTGGTTACATGTGACAGGGCCTAACTTGCTGAAATTTTCTCTTCCAGCTCCAGCTGGAGCCTATGGAATTGCAATGGCAACTCCAGCCATGGGAAGTGGGGCAAGTTCTCGGGCTGTCATGTTCACTGTGGGGTCCCCTCCAAGCAGTGCCACCCCTCCTACCTGCACCCATATGGTCCTCAGAACAAGAACCACCTCAGGTAAGACTTTTCCTGACAGTTGTGGACTGTTCTCAAGCACAGTATTTAGGCTTGTCCACTTCTTGGCCTGGTAACCTGATTGCTGCCTTGCACAGGTCCTGCAGGCCATACAGTAAAAGTGCTCTGTAGAGATTAATATCCAATGGTTTCTGCCTTCTCCCTCCTAAAGAGAGTCAGAGGCACAGATTTACAATACAGCAGTGTGTAACCTCCTCTGTTCACTGCTTCACTCAACCACAGGGAGCATAAACTCTGTGACAAAGATGGAGAGGAGAAATCAGAATCCTGATTTTTGGCTGCTCCTGTGCATTGTCCCAGAAGCAGCACACAAAGGGTGGGAGCTGACTGCATTTTGGCACGTGGCAGCTATGCTGCCAAATATCAGAGATCTCAAGGTTAAGGCCTTCATGTGCTCAGGGTGAGCAGGACTGTGCAGCAATGTGATCTACAGCACAACCTCTGGGCTGTACTCTTGGACTCCCTGCCTTGGAACCCTTGCCAGCCATATCCCAAAATCTGTGCTGGGAGTTGTCACCGTCAGTTACGGTGCAGCCTTTGCATTCCCTACAGAGCAAAGCAAGGAGCAGTGAGAGCCTCCCAGGGGCAAGCTGGGGTGACTCCTGCTCTGCCACTTGCTGTCATCCCGTGGAACAACTGATTGCACTGAATGTGTGTGTTGTTTTTCTTGTAGTTGGATCAAACAGTTCTGGAGGGTCTCTGTGCTCCACTAGTGGCCGTGTGTATATGGGCTCTCCTCCTGGGATTTACATGGGCTCTTCTCCTCCGGGAGCCGAGGTGGCTCCGAGTCTGAAGTACATGCCTTATGGCACTTCACCTCCCAGCTTAGAGGGCTTCATCACTTTTGAAGCTCCTGAATTGCCTGAGGAAACTTTAATGGAGGTATAGAAAAAATAACTTAATGTTTTATAATGGGTTGTGTTGCTAAAACAGAGACATGATAAAACCAGGTGCTTTGTGGTTTCCCCATCACTGTCTCACGTGTTCTTGAAAATACTCCTGTATCAATTGTGGCTCTTTAGTAGCTGTTGCTGGCTTTTCATATATTTGAACAGGTAACCAGAGGACCATGACTGCTTTTGTCCACCAGAGCCTCCCAAAGAGGCCTCAGTTTAATGCCAAGTCTCTGGATGTGGGTGCTGACAGTAGCAACGCCCCTCTGGGCATTTAATGATTCTTCACAGTCATGGGATGACGTTAAATCCTATTTGTAGGAAGGGTGTCCTATATATCTTAAAATGTGTGGAGGAGTGACACTTTAGAAGCACAAGTTGGGGTGGTCTGTCACCAGAATGCTATCCTTGGACTGTACATTTCTCAAGACAGATTGCTGCTCTGTTTTCTGATTCACATCTTGCTGGAAGGTGTTTGGGTCTCTATATGATCTAATCTGTGTGTTGTAACTTATAGACAGTACACTGTATTCCTCCCACAGATAGAGTTTTAAATGTATTTAGATCTACATTAGTAATGGAAGTATTATACATACTGCTAAGGTATGTTGGATTAGAGTTGGAGGCTGACTTTTCTTTGAGCAGAGACTTGCATGTAGTATCAGTTTTACTCACTGAGCAGCAGTGAGTTGTTAGCTCCAATTGGAATTGTTTAGTCTAAGTTGTAAACTTTGGCAACAGCCACCTTTTTACACAATATAATTGTAGAACTACGTGAAGTTAGAGTGAAGCAGATTAAGTATGAAGCTTTAGATTCGTTCTTTTGTAGGTATCAAATCTATTATATAATAAAAGCCAAATGTTACTCCTGGCTCCTCATACAAGTGCCAAGCATACTTTTGTGTTGCTGATAATATAATAACAAGTAAAATGTCCACTTTGGTTCCTTTAGTTCTTCAGGTTTCAACAAACACAGAACACCATGTACCAATTCCTTTGGCCCTGTTGAAAGAATCTTAAGTATAAGCTACAGTATCTTGAATTCATTAACAGAGAAACTGTTGATCTGTCTGGACCCATTTGGTCCTGTAGTCCCTAGTGCTGGCTCTACCATGATGTGATTTCTGCATAGACTTGACCTACCAAGAAATCCTCCAGCGATTAGCAAGAGTTTTAACTATGCCTGATGGCTTACAATGGTTAAATTGTTGTCATCTGTCCCTCTGGCAGAGAGAACACACAGACACACTGCGTCATCTAAACATGATGCTGACATTTACAGAATGTGTTCTGGATCTGACGGCAGTGCGAGGAGGAAACCCAGACCTGTGCACTTCTGCTGTGTCGCTGTACCAAATCCAAGAGAGCATAGTTGTGGATCAGATCAGCCAGCTCAGCAAAGACTGGGGGTGAGTACACAGTCAGATGGGATCAGGAGAATTAGGGAAGATTGAGCACAGCAAAAATGAGTTCAAACCGTGCCCTTTTTGTGGGGAGTGGTTGTTTTACTCTATAGAATCTTCATAGGAATGGATTTTTGAGCAGCTGAGGACAGATCAGAAAGAGCAAAGGACAGAGAGATGTTTGCTAGCAGACAAATTTTCTGGTCTGTCACACAAGCTGGGGAAAGTGGTGAGGAGTTCAGGCTTGAGGTGAGAGTGGAAACTTCTATACCAGCTTGTGTCAGATCTGAGCCCTCATCCCTTCCTGTTGACTGAAGCAGTAGCACTGAGCTGGAGGCTGGGAAGGGGAAAGACTGTCCAAATTTATCTGTTTTTTCAGCCCTAATACAAAATCAAAAGCAAGGAGAAATATGAGAAATTTGGAGTGGTGAGAAAGGGCAGTTCCACTTCCTGCCTTCTTCCTGGGGAAAAAAAACAAACAAAAAAACCCTACAAAAAAGCCCTGCAAAGTGTTTGCTTTTCACAACTGAGAATTCCAGGGGCATAGGAAATGACACTGTGAGAAAAGTACACCCAGTCACTTGTGGTGAGACGTTGACCTTGGGCAGAGAGTCCCCACAAAGAAGTGTTCCTTTTTAAAATGTCTGCAGTAAAGCAGTTTGTATTTGCTGCTGCAGCTACTCGATGAGCAGATGTCCCCTCAACCCGTGACAGAGTGTTTGTGAAGGGAAGGGAGGGGAGGGGTGGAGTTGCATTTTAAACATCTGTCTTCCTTTTCTGCTGTTGCTGGGCCCTGTGGAGGGCTGTGATTAAAAAGTGGTGTCTGCCTGTGGCTTGAGTGTGTCCAAGAAAGGTGTTCTGATGCATAATTATTATTTCCCCCCCCCTCTCCCTAGACAAGTGGAGCAGCTGGTGTTGTATATGAAAGCTGCCCAGTTACTGGCATCTTCTCTGCATCTTGCCAAAGCACAGGTCAAGTCGGGGAAACTGAACCCATCCACTGCTGTTAAGCAAGGTAAATGTGACATCATCTAATTCACTTTGCTTGTGACTTTCTTTTGCTGATACAACACTCAAAAAAAGTTTCAGTTGCAACATTTGCTTGTTTTCCTTCTGTACAAAAACTGTGGATATGTACAGTTGCACAATTCTAATAGTAAACAAAGATCCAGCCAGAAACTGTTAGGAAATGGACAGTTATTAACTTGAAATGGAAATTATTTGATACAAATAGTAAATAAACATCGAAAGCACAAGTTTAAACAAATTTACTTTGCTAGTGTTGAGCAAAGCTGAACTTAGGCTATGTTGTTGTTTTGGGGTTTTTTCAATTTCTTTTTACCTTTCTTCCAGTTGTGAAAAGCCTCAATGAGAGATACAAATTCTGTATTGGCATGTGCAAGAAATTAACTGAAAAGTTGAATCGTTTCTTTTCGGACAAGCAAAGGTTCATTGATGAAATCAACAGTGTAACTGCAGAGAAACTCATCTACAGCTGTGCTGTGGAAATGGTGAGGCACTCCTGTTACCTAAACTATAGGAATCGTTTTATCCTCTCACATCCCTCTTCTACATAACCAGAAAACAGAATGTATGTTTACAGAATTCTGTTCGTGGTGATTTTTGCTAGCCTTTCACCTTCTTTCCTGCCCTGCCTTAACTGTGGCTAAAGTTCCTGGCAGATACTGTTGCACAGGGATGTTTCCCCTACATCAGCACAATCTGCCAGCTCAGATTGAACATCAGGCTGTTCACGCAGAGCAAAAGTGGTCGCAAACGTGTGGAAGCTCTTTCATGTCATTGATAATTCTGTCTGCAGATGCAGCAACTGTACTGAACTGCTTTTTGGATGAGAGTGAATTCTTTTTAACATTGTGTCACACAAAAGATTCTGGCAAATAATATGCTTAACCCTGATAATGGTGTAGTTGTGCACAATTAATTTGGCTTCTTTACAAGAGAGTGTATGTGTAAGAACGAGCATATTTATTCATATGCTCTTGTAACACAGGGAAGTACAGAAGATCAAAAAGTGCTTTTATGTGCAGAATATTCTCAGTTAACACAACACAGGTGTTACATCCTCTCAGACTTAGAATCATGGAATGGCTTGGGTTGGAAAGGACCTTAAAGACCATTTAGCTCCAATTTCATTTTGTTGTCTTAGTTATAAAAACACATCAGCTAAATGAAGGCTCAGAAACATTTTCTTAATGACACGTTTAGATCATTTATTCTGGATTTTTCATTCCATGCCTTGCCTAGTGCAGTGTGTGTAACTGACCCTCCTGACTGATTGCAGGTGCAGTCAGCAGCTCTGGATGAGATGTTTCAGCAAACTGAAGATATTACATATCGATACCACAAGGCAGCCTTGCTGCTGGAGGGACTGACTAAAATACTGCAAGACCCTGCAGATATAGAAAACGTACACAAGTGTAAGTTCATGCTGAGTACTGGCAGTTCCATGGGATGAATGCTTGATAAAAGAGCAGTGCTCCTCACCTGTTGTGTCCCTGTCTCTGCAGATAAATCCAGCATCGAGCGAAGGCTTTCCGCACTCTGCTACAGCACAGTGGCTGTGTACGAGCAGTAGGACTATCCCGAGGACCAGATGGTGTGAACATAAGGGACCACATCAGTGATACTGCACTTTTCTCACTACAGCTTCATTGTTGTCCTTGTTCTGCCCCACGTGGAAGATGATTCTTACATTTCTGTGGTGACTACCAAAGAAACAGCAGCATATTCAAAGAGGAGAAATTCCAAAAGTACACTTGCCTTACCGATCCAGCAGCTCCTTTTCCTTCCTTAGCAACAGAATTTAAAAGAATCTCTCTTCACATTTCAAACTGATCCTTGTACGTGTGCTTTGAACTTGAATGATCAGGGTTTGTTTTTAAGAGAGTGGATCCTTCTGTGTCAGGTACAAAAAGACACTTCCCTCAGAAGATTCCCTCGAGAGTTTTTAACCTGTCGGTGAAATGTGGCCGAGTGAATTTGGGAAACCCTAACCCTGTGCAAGTGCTGCTTGAAGCTTTTGGGGCTCAGCTGCCTTGTATTGGAGCTCACCTGTTGTAAACATGGCTCAGGTTGTGATATGAAGGGATGGAAAGAGCGCGCTCTTACACGGGGGAAAGGTGGTGAGGGAAGAAATTCTCTCCATCTGTGCAAAATCCCCAGGGGGTTTTCAGCTGATGTGGATACAATTTGATGATCTTCTTCCAAAATATTTTGTTTTGCACTAATTTACTAAAGCAACTGTATATTCATTTTTGAAGAACTATATAAAAAAAAAATTAGAGAAAGAAGGCACAATGGACTTGGCTGAATTTCATTTCAGTGTACATAAAATTCTTTTCAGAATTTCAAATGTAGCTTCTAGAAGACTTTCAAACAAACTGTAAAAACTTGTATTCATGTGAACCTTTCCATTTTATACCTATTTGTCTAATACTTGAGTAACTACTGCTCTGGACTTTCTCAGTAATAGCAATGTTGAGTTGCTGGTTGTTTGCTTTTTCTATAAATTTGGTTGCATCTTTTGTTGTGCATGCGAAATGTGCATTAATGCCTGCAGTCTTTAGGGGTGTAATGACAGTTCTCTGTAGTTTGTTTCTTGGGCAGTATTACAATAAATACTGTAAAAACTGAAAGGTTCTGCAAGGAACCATGCAAAAAAAAAAAAACCCAGAAAATAATGTTATGGTTTGAGATGCTGATAAATTGATGTAGAATCTCTACACAGAGCGTGTGAAAAATCAGGCTTATTTTGTGTGCATTTTGGGGGAGAGGTGGGAAGCTTCATTTAGCCTTATAGGCATTATCATTTCAAGCATCCCATGAGACCATCAGGACAGCGATTTGCAAAGTATTTAGGCAGATCAGCTTCTCTGGAAATGGTTCCTATACTTTATTTTTGGGACTTTTTTTGTTACTCAACTGCTTGAATACTTGAATAAACCATTCTCCAGGACAAAATCATTTTAATCCTCTTAAATACAGTGGTCTGAACTGTTTGACAAAGTTGTACAGGGCTTACACATCAAAATATTGTTTCAGTGTTCGGATAACCATGTGTTTCCTTTGACAGAGTAATGTACTTTTTACCTTATTTATCTGTATGAAATTCCAACAGTTAATTTGAAAGTGTTTGTTTATAAAATGTTTGTATTTTTAGGTCTTTAATACGGTGTTTCTACCTCTCCTTTGTAATTGCATGCATTATTCTTGGAACTAGGTAATAACTCACTGAACTGTTGCGTAATAGCCTTTTTATTATGGCCTGTATAAATGTATATTAAGGTAAAAATAAATACTGACACTAGAAGTGTTTCTATGGTACAACTGAGTTTCTGTGTCTCTGTAACCAAAGGTGTTAAATTCAGGAAGAACAGTCTGCACTTGGCTGGTTAAACCAGTTGCTGAATGTTCCCCTCGGCAGCTGGACCTGCCACCAGGGCAGGATGGAGCAGCATCCTTGAGTTCCTTATCTCTGGGTAGCTCTGGCACAGAGTGTCCCCGAGTTTGTTTTCCCTGCCTTTAGGAAAACAATTTACCCTGCTTCTTCTTTTTAATTATTTTTTTTAACTTGGATTTGAAAACGAAAATGCTCAGTAGGATCCTGGGTAACAGCTGTATGTTCTTTCAACAAGGTGCTTGTTTGTTGCCTCTAGCAAAGAGGAGCTATCTGGCCTGCCAAAACAGCCTATACAGAGCTAATTGACAAAAACTGGCAGGAAGTTACAATTTCTATCCAAAATTTATGAAAAATGGGCTTTGTTCACCTTAGAGCTAACACCCTCTCCCCAGCCGAGTGGTGCTGTGGTAGCTGCTCTGTGGCTGTTGTAGTTCTTAGTTGTACTATCAAATTTTCCCCAACTTATTACTTAAAAAGCCCTCCACTGGTGACTGGTACATGAAGAGGATGAGGAAGGAGTGAGCAGGGAATGCTAATGACATATCTGAACCCAAATCTAGGAACAAAGCAACAGCCTTAATGCACAAGACTAGGAGATAGGCTGCTTTTCCCAGGAACTCACTGGTTTTTGTTGGTTTTCTTTCTTTCCTCTCAGGATTCAGGCTCATTCTCCTTCCCCTCTTGCCAGCAAGACTCCAGCTGCACAAACAGGAGGAGAAGAAAAGGGCTATTCTTGCTGGCTGTTTCCAGGAGGAGGAGACCAATGTTCATGGCCTGTCTTTCTGCATAAACTCGTTCCACAAAGATCCTGAAGCTGTCCTCTGTCTTCGGCTCTCTGCACTGAACAGCAGGTGCTTGTTTTTACCAAATGCTTTTTTTTTCTTCAGCCTTTGAGAGATAGAACTTGAAAAGAGATATTTGATGTGCTTTTCTAGTTTAGCTCTCCAGCATCTCCTCGAGCGCCATGATCCGTACTTGTTCCTCTCTCTCCATCGTGTGTAATGTCAACTGAGGAATCCAAACCACATTTTGACTCTGGCATTTGCTGCTTTTAAAAAGCAAGAGGTTGAACTCTCAGCCCTTCTTCTGATACAGAGAATGAAATCTAGTTAATTTAACTTGCAGCTAAGGTGCTACAGGTTACTCTGAGAAGCATTGATGAGGTTTGAGCTGTTCTGGGACTCGCTGCCCTCTGCATAGTTTTGTTGCCTGCGTGTACAGCTGCATCCAGGTATGGCCATGTCCCCTCAGGGTTCAGAGGCAGTAACTTGTGACTCATCTGTGTCACAGTGCTGTGCCCAGCTGCACCCAAAAGTGACACTTGCTTTTTGTCTGGAGCAAGGAAAGCTGGATCCTGCTCCTTTAAAGCTTGGTGAGGCTTTGAAATTCAGATAGGCTGCCTTGTGACCTGACTTGTGACACACCTCCTTTTTGTTTCCTGTTTCTTCTCCTATTTTTTATTTTTTTTTTAAATTTAAATTCTGATCCTTTGACTTTTTTGTCTGCTCTGAGCTCTGCTTGCTACTATCTTTCTTAACTGTCCAGCACACCTTGTAAGTCTTTAAGCAAATCTTTTCTCCTGAACCTCCCTGTCCAACCTGAGCCACAGCCCTGGCTGTGGCTCTTTCCAGAGTGCTCACACAGCTCCTCCTTCCTGCAGAGGAGTGAAGTCCATCTCGGTAACCCCTCTCCTCAGGTCTCCAAGTCAGCTGGAGCCCAGTGGAACTAAGCCTTGGCACAGCTCCTCGGGACAAACACCTTTTCAATAGGCTTTTGTGCACGGCAGGCTCCCCCCTCCCCTCTGCCTGAAAGCAAACCGAGTGCCAGTGGGGCTGTTGAGTCTTGTTGCAGTCCTTGTGCCAATCATTCCCATTGTTTCTTTGTGTTGCTTTTCACATTTTCCATGGCCCCAGCTATGTCTACAATGCAGCCCACAGACCATGGCTCTGTACGGCACAGTATCTCCTTCTTGCAACTCTGAGCTCAGCCACGGCTTTCAAAACAAGTGATGCCATAAATGAACTGAGCTGTATTTATTCCTGTAGGTTCCTTAAAACCTCTCCCTGTTGTTCGTCTTCTATACCCGCTTTTATGCTTGACTGCTGTTTGGGCTTTGTATCTGCCCATTTTGTGCCACTGGCCGGATTGTGTGACTTGTAGAAAACACTTGGAATTTGAGGCTAGGCAGATATTTCAGCAGAAATTGAGGATTGTCAGCCTAGCTGAAAACTTAAAGTTCTGTGATCGTGGTGTGCCCGCTAAAAAAAAAAAAACATTTATTGATTAACGGTATTATTTGGTGGACTCTTGAAACCAAATACTGAGCAGCTTATCTTCCAAAGCAAAGTCCTCCTTCCCCAGGCCCTGCTGGATGTTTTTGGGAGCAGGGCAAGGACCAGCACAACGAGCTGCTCCCTAGGGCAGGGCAGGAGCTTGTCTCATTGCAGTTAATTGACTCCAAAAGGGGAGCAATGGCAAAGGGCTCTGAGGAATGAGGGGAGAGGGGAATCCTGAGCTCAGCTTCTCAGTAAAACATCTCTTGGTGTTGTAAGTACAGCCCTGGGGATTAGAGCCCCCCCAGGACTGCTCACCTCCCAATTCCTCTGGAGTTCCATCACTTTCCCATAAATAGTTCCCTTTATTGTTTCTTAGTGACTGAACAGAAACAAAGCAGTACCAGCTCCCAGGTGTGGGGAGGACACTGCAGACCACGTGTCTCACCAGTGCTTGGGGTGCTCCTCCATCTCTGGAGATCCCACACCTCCCTGAAATCTGTGTATCTCACCCAGCTGCTCCCGGGTGGTTCAACTGGCATTTTGCAACACTTAAAAACACCCTCAGCCTTGTTTCCTGTCCATAACTGGCTAAAAGATGTCCCTGGCAAGGACCAAAAGGGACTTTCTCCCAGGATGCTGTCTCATTTCTGTGTGCCGCAGCACCAGCGTGCTGACCACTGGGATAACTGGGAGCTGGGACATTTGCTTCCCATGTGTGATGCCAAACACAAGAATCACTGTTGTGATATGAAAACCCTTGGGCTGAAGGGCAAGAATTTTACAGGCTCTGGAGAATGGCCACTGTGGAAAAGGTATGTAAATATCCATCTCCCTGCTCCTGCTGGCATCCCAGGTGGGTGCATTGCAGCACTGTTTCCCCATGTCCTACTCCACACTGACAGCTCAGAGACTTTTACTCTGATTGCAGTACCATTAATTCCTTATCTGATTTCCCTTGGACCTCCAGACAGCATGGTGCCTGGACAGAGCTCTGACCTGCCCTGCAAGGATGCTGACAGGTTCAAGGCGACCATGTTTCCATGAATAATGCTCCTGCAAAGAATGCTCCTTCTTCCACGGCTATCTTTAATGCAAACCCATCTTCTTTCCATACCCTACCTGGAAGGACCCTGTCCAGCCCAACCTGTTTTTCTTTCCCATGTTGCCTCCTGCACACAAGTACTGGCAGTTGTTCTTGTCATCCCTCCCCACAGCAGGGTGTTTACTGCTGGGATTTGTGCAACAGCTTTTGAACTGTTCACGCTGAGCCCCAGCCTGTGAGGCGCTGGGGAGGCCAAGTGACCACAGAAGCCAAGCTTGGTGTTTGCTGAGCTAAAGGGCACTCCCAGCCTTGGAGAGCCGTGTTGATGTGGGGAAATGAGATGAAACTTTGCAGAAGAAGGAGTGCTTCCAGCTAGGAGCACCCAGCTGCCAGCCCTGTGTGTCAGAGGTGTGGTGGGCATGGATTTCGTGGGGCACAGCTGAGGAGCACTAGCAATAGCTGGCCTGGGTAGAGCGTGGCACCAAAGGTAGTGTGTAACAACCTGAAAGTAATTTTTAAATAATCCCCGTGCCTTTTTTAGAGCAAGTTGTTGCAGGTCTATTTGTAACTGGAACACGCCCAGCCTTGCTTCAGCTCCTTTCTCTACGTTTTTCTGTCTCCTTTCCCTCCCAAGTGCTGTATCAAGGTTAATTCCAGTGTCCCGGCCGGGGCTCTTCCTGCCGCTTTCTTTGCCTCCCACAACCCAGCCCTTGCCCGGCTTTCCTCTGCCGCAGAGGGCTGGGAGGGCAGGGGACACCCGTGGGTGCCGCTGCCCCGTCCCACGCCCGCAGCTCCGATAAAACTCCTCCGATAAAGACTCTGCCCTCCCGCCGCAGTGCCCGCCCGCCTTCCACAGCCGGCGCGGCCGTGCCAGACCCGGGGCAGCCTCTGCAGCCGCACACGGCGCTCGCACCGCGGCGTGGGCACCGCAGCATCCCCGGCGGGCCGACCCAGGTACCGCCGGCAGCCCCCGACCCGCTCCCGGACCCGCTCCCGCTCCGGGGGCTGCCCCGCACACCGGGACCCACCCCGTTCTGCTCTCAGCCCTTCTCCCCCATCGGGACCCCCCTCCCCGTTCCCTTTTCGGGGCCGCCCCGCATACCGGGACTCCCGTTCTGCTCTCAGACCCTCTCCCCTCCGGGACCCCCTTGCTCTGCTCTCAGACCCTCTCCGGGGCTGCTCCGCACACCGGGACCCCCTGTTCTGCTCTCAAACCCTTTCCCCCACCGGGAACCCTCTTTCCGTTCCCCCTCCGGGGGCTGCCCCGCACACCGGGACCCCCTCCCCTGCTCTGCTCTCAGCCCTTCTCCCCCACTGGGACCCCCTCTCCGTTCTCCCATCGGGACCCCCCTCTCCGCTCCCGCACCGGGACCCCCCCCCACACCGGGACCCCCGTTCTGCTCTCAGACCTGCTCCGGGACCCCTCGCACCCCGGGACCCCCGCTCTGCTCTCAGCACCCTCCCCTCCGGGACCCCCCAGGACCCCCTCTCTGCTTTTAGCCCCCCTCCCCTCGGGGACCCCCATTCTGCTCTCAGCCCCCTCCCCTCGGGGACCCCCATTCTGTTCTCAGCCCCCTCCCCTCGGGGACCCCCAGGACCCCCTCTCTGCTCTCAGCCCCCTCCCCTCGGGGACCCCGTGCCCCCTGGCCGGCTCGGTGCTGGGGGGGCCCCGCCAGCCCCGCAGCCTCGCCCGTTCCGGTTCCGCCATGTGAGCGGAAAGAAGAAGAGGAAGCGGCGGCGGCGGCGGCGGCCCCGGTGGGCGGCGGGGCTGCGGGGGCTGCGGGGGCTGCGGGGGCTGCGGGGGCTGCGGGGGCTGCCCGCACCGGCCCGGGGGGCACGGCTCTCACACCGCCCCCCTGCCCGCTGGGGGTCCCCGGGGTGGGCTGGGGGGTGTTGGCACCCTGTCGCACTGTCGCATCCCCCGCTGTTCCTCCCCCGCACCCCGCATCCCGCACCCCGCACCCCGCACCCCGCACCCCGCGCGCTCCGCCGCATCCCCCGCTCACGATCCCTCCCCCTCCTGCCAAACTTTTCCAACTCGGGAGTTGCTGAAGGCGTCGGAATTAGGGCTTAAAGAGCAGCGTTTCCCGAGTGCGCGGTCCGTGTGCGGGGTCCGAGTGCGGGGTCCCCGCGGTGAGTGGGTGTTGCTGTGTGTCCCGCAGCCCTGAGCAGCCATGCAGAGGATGCAGGAGGTCGTGGGCAGGGCCAGAGCCGCCTTCAGGTCGGGCCGGAGCCGCTCGCTGGAGTTCAGGCTGCAGCAGCTGAAAGCCCTGGAGCGGATGGTGCAGGAGAAGGAGAAGGAGATCCTGGCAGCGCTCCATGCGGATCTGCACAAGGTCGGGGTGGGCAGGGGGGCTCTCCCTTCTGCTCTGCATGGACAGATGTCAGCCCCAAAGACCTCCTCTCCTCCTCTCCCAAAGGCCAAGGGTTGCTGTGCCATGAGCCTTTTGCTCTGGTCCCCCCTGTCCCTGACACCCACCATGGCCTGCCAGCCTCTGCTGCCACCCTTCCCAAGGAGGAGGGTATTCTAAGGCAGGACTGCAGAGGCAGGTCCTGCCTGTCAGGCTTTGGCTTCTGTCTCGCACCCCCAGCCTCAATATCTTCCTGCCAGGGGTCCTTTGGGGCAGCACTGCCAGGGTCAGGCGCTCTGAACCAGAAGAACTTACCCTTTCCCCCCGCCATGGGTGTGGGAGGTGGGTGTCTTTGCTGTCCCCTCCCCAAGCTCCCTGTCACTGCAGGGTGGTCCCAATGCCTACAGCCACGAGATCCT